>PVLD010006184.1:0-55000 GCA_004027595.1 Dinomys branickii
GACATGCAAATTTAGTCAGACAGTTTATCCTCTCAGCAACAGAAAAAAAAGAAAAAAAAAAGAAAACACAAGAACCAAAAATCCAAGGACAAGAAAGAAAACAGGCATACATCAACAACAGCAACAACATCCACAACAACAACAACAGAAGAAAAAACACCGCTTGTTGCTGCTTTACATATTGTTATCTTCGAAGTGTTTTTTAATTTAAAAATGTGGGACATGGGGAAGAGTGGGAGCAAGAGAAGCTCGGGATCAGAAAGCAGAAACACAAAGGGCGTTGCCTCTGGCTGTTTGCATTTCCCAGAACCCAGGCTTCAACAGAAGCTGTATGTAAAAGCAGGAAATACATGCAGAGATCTAGAAATTTAGTCAATGGCCATCACAACTCTCTGGCTGCCCCTTCGCCAGTCACTTGAAGTAAGCTTCTCACCTTAACACCCCAAAGCAGAGTCCTTACGGCTCTTCTGCCAGTGGTCATCCAGCACTCAGCAGGAAACACAAGGTCACACCATGCTCAGGCTGCATTTGGTAAGGTGGGGACAGGGGCCTCTGCTCCAGACTGGGTCCAGAGGGCGCCTCCTAGATGTGGTTGGGCGCAGGTATGGAGACCCTGGCAGGAAGACTGAGGGGCTGGTTGCATGCGGAGTGGAGAGACGTAATAAATAGAAAATGAACATCCTGCCTGGTTAGGGGAAAGGCACATTCCTAGGCCTGTTGGGTCTGCTTGCCATGTCTCCACCACGGGCAGAGGCAGTGGTCACTATTTAGGGTGTAGTGGAGCAAGAGCAGGGTTCTCACCCCAGGGGCACACAGCTTGCAGCAGCACTGTACAGTGAAGAGGCTGGGAACAGGCCCCAGTGAAGGCCTGTCCTGCCAACGTGGACATCAGGGAACAGTTTCCTGGAAAATGTTCCCCACTCCCACATGCATGATGACTCTACATCATTCTTACTGGTTAACTACCCAACATCAAAAAACACGCGATGGTTGCCTTTGATCTTGGCAGGGACCCTTGGCAAATGGGCCCCCATATGGCATGCTTTTTCCTAGCCAGGTGAAATTGTTATTCTATTTAGTACCTCAGATATTTTGCAAACAATCGTGTTGCAGGTGTGTCAAGGGGAGGGTTCCACACTTTGAGAGGCCAACAGTCCCACTTCATAACTCCCTGCTTTCAGTCAAAACCTGACACTGGTGGACATGAAAATCGCCCAGGGAGCCTTTAAAGAACATGTATCGGTGCCTAGCCCTTCTCTAAGCCAGAAGCTCAGGGTCGGGGGGGGCAGCAGCATGGAAATCAGAAGTTTTATGAGCTCTCAAGGTGAGTCCAAGATGTCACTGACATTGAGACCTGCAGCCCTAAGTTAAAGGGAAGTAGGTCGTTGACTAAAGGTGTGTGCAGTCCAAAGGGATGGAACCCAGGGCCTCACACATGCTCTGCCACAGAGCTGTCCCCCTGGGCTGGGAATGCTGATTTAGAGTTTTGTTGTTTTTTAATCTATCATCTTATAAAACGCTTTTAACTCCTGTTTAGATGCATGAATACCCAAGCTGGCCACCAGCCCTTTGTGCTAGAGCTATTGACAAGAGCAACAGGCAGCCTTATAATTGTCAGCTTGCCCAGTCATGTGTGTGACCCCAAATCAGACACCCCCGACCCATCTTTCTCATGAGCTGCACCCCCAGGTGCCCCTACCCCGCATACTCACCTCTTGAAAGAGAATATTCTACAGTCAGGCTTCTCCCTGAGGGCAGGGTTGAACATGAGGTCTGCAACCTCTGGCAGCTCCTCAGCTTACCTCAGTCCTGTTGTTTCTCCTGCTTCAAGGTCGTAGGAGAGATTGACAGCTACACAGCATGGCCAGGGCATAAGAAGCAGGACAGCTGCGGCCGACAGTGTAGCTTGGGCTGGCTGCACTCTGGGCTGAGGATGGTCACACCACATAATGCTCTCCCATTCCTCACAGGGTTGAATCTTACCTGCTTGTAGCTGGCTCCTGCATCACCAAACCTCTCAGAATCTTGCTTTTTTTTTTTTTTAATAATAGTGCAGGTTGAACTCAGGATCTTCATCACTGAGCTACATCCCTAACCCTTTTAAAATATTTTTTAGGCACAAACTCATTAAGTTGCTAAGTTGCCCAGTCTGGAACTTGTTCTCCTGCCTCAGTCTCCCAGAATGCTAGTGAGACCAAGAGATAAGAGACAGACTACAAGGGCCTGGTAACTGCAGGACGGTGAGATTTGAGTGCAAAAGACAAAGCCCTAGTAAGACCTGCTGACAACAAAAAGCCCGGCAAGCAGCAGCAAATCTGCAGTGTTACACTCCTTCGTGTGTCTTTTCTCACATGGGCCCAAGAGCTGTACATAAGCGTCTAGGTTTGGGTGCTCCCTTGGGTCCTCTTTGTCCCCCTTATCTGTCGAGAGCTTTTCTTTTTTGTTCTATGATTTTTTTTTTTTTTTTTTTTTGTACCGGGAATCAAACTCAGGACCTTGCACTTGTGAGACACACACCCCTTGTTCTTTCTAGGAAGCCACCCCTGGGACCTGTTCTGCTGTGTGATTCTTTATCGCCCTCAGAACTCAGGTGCACAGAGCTGGTTACATCTTTGGCACCCAATATGGGGCTCAACTTCTCTGCAGAGAGGTAGGCGTGGCGGAACCACCAATCACGCTCTTTTTCTCCGTCCCTGTTTTATATTCTGAAAAACAGTAGGTGATCTGTTTGGATTTTTCCTCTCTCTTCTAGTATGACAGACCCTTCTCTTCTCCAGATATGTCTTGATAGATTTCCCAGGCCAGGGGACAAGTTAGGATCCTAGCCTGCCTTCTGAGTCTCCTGGGCCGATACCCCCGGGCCGATACCCCTGCCCTAACTTACACAGAGCTGATATCTAACCAACAACCCCCTAGATTCCCCCAGAAAAGTTGGTTAGGGCAAAGGGGAAAGTTAAGGGAGTCCCCTTAGGCCATTTGACCACTCCAGGCTGCTGAAAGCCAGCTTCAGCTACTCTAGCACCTCTTCCGCGGGCAGGGAAGCTAGTTCCAGAACTCACTCTTGGCTACTTCTCTAAGCAAAAGCCTCTTGGCACCACTGTCCCTCTGTCCTAACCTCTCTTACAAGAGCTTTCCTCTTACTTCCCTGTGGGCTACATCCTGTATCAAAATGTTTACCTAGTACCTCTAATACAGGAGAACAACTAGTGAAAAGCAGTTTACCATAATATCTCTAATACAGGGAAAGAGCTATCAGAGGAGCATTTTACCATAGTAAATCTAACATGGGAAACAGCTGTCAGAGAAACAGTTGTACCAAGGGCTCAAGGGGCCTGCATTCTGGATATGGCTATTCCAAAATTAAGATAAACTATGAGTTTAATCCTTCTTTACGTAGTCCTTGCTTTCACCATATGAAAGCGTTTTTTTTCCCCTCTTTGCCTTTTTGATCAGTGTTTATTACAAAAACAATCTGTTGTGATTCATCCAAAAACTGCTAACTGGTCACCCATAAGAAGTCCTAACTAGTCTATTTATAGTTATAAACTTAGATTATTATAATTCAAATTGGCCAACACATCTAAAAGTACACTCTGATTTAAAAGTAATTCTTGTGTGTGTTCTGTTTCTTGCTTGTCCATTTAAAGTGATTGAAGTACCCACAAGTGCTTTGTTTACGTTTTTTGAGCTCCTGTCACTTTTCTTTTTATTTTGCCCTTGTAAATTTCCGGCTTTGGGGGGCAGTGAAAAACCAGTAATACACGTTTTTGGGGATATCAAAATCCCCCAAAACTCACTTCAGGCATTATGAGATGGGGGCTATGGGGCTTGAGGGACTTCTAAACAAAAGCCTTAAAATTTGATAACAAAGAGGTTCTGTACAATTTAGGTTAATATGTTTTCATGTGTCAACTTTCAGATATACATCATCCTCCGAATTTCTACTTAGACTGGTTCAGAGGTAAGTATACACTCATGATATTAACACAAATGTTCTTTGGGTCACACAGCTTAACAGTGGGCTAATTTAAATCAATTGGTAAAATAAAGATGTCTTTAAAGTTGGTGACATGTCTCCACCCAAGTTGTCAGCCAATCAAGATAATATAAAAAACTGCTTTTATAAATACAATGCCTATCATTATCCGTATACAATAGTTTATAGAATTTTCCTTGATCAGAGATATATGTAACTTCAAAAAAAGAGGGTTAACGGTTATGATTTGTTTTTCATAAGTCACCTAAAATAATTAAGAAAAGTAAGTAAAGACCCGGTGGGCTAGGGAAAACTCCTGGACAAGACTCCCCTGGTGGATGGAGGAGCAGCTGCCTGAACCATTTTGTTCAGTTTTGTCCAATGACGAGACTTTCTGGTTTTCTCTGGAGTCTTATGGGAACACTCCCCAAAATGTTTTAAATATATATACTTAAGTTGGCTGTAATTAAAACACTAAGTTTCCTATTTCTAAAACTATAGTGTTTTCTTAAGATATTAAAATCCTTTTGGTTAAACTTATAAGACTGGATTTAAAAATGATAGTTCTGGGCTGGGGATATAGCTCAGTGGAATAAGCGCCTGCCTAGCAAGCGCAGGGTCCTGAGTTCGATCCCCAGTACCCCCCCAAAAAAAAAGAAAAAAAAATGATAGTTCTATATTTATACTAAGATAGTTTCTTGTGTTTTCCATGGTCAAACTTTTAGTTACTAAAACTGAGTTTTAAAAGTTAAATCAAATGCTGGATTAAATGTTTTTAGTAACCCATTTATAATTAAACTATTACCTTACTTATGATATAACCTAGATATATAAAACAAAGAGTCTAAACTTTGAAGTTAAGTTTATAGAGTTAAGACTACATAAGCTTAATACATGCAAAATAACTAATGGATGTTACATCTCTTTCATACAATATACCTCTAGACCTCAGACATATAAAATGGTCAAAATTTGACATCTCTCTAGGTTTGGTCCTGCCATTTGAAACTTGATCTACATCTAGTGGCTTTGATTAAACATTTTGCTTTTATATAATGAGACATACATATTACAAAATAAGTCTATTTGTGTTCAATAGCACCGTTTCCTGTACTTACAAGAACTCTAAAGACTTCTTTAATTCTTGTCAATAGTTATACCTTGTGAGCCTATTTTTTAAAAAAATCTAAATTCTGCCTTAAACATAAATACTAAATGTAGCTGTAGCAAATTATTAGTAACCTCATAGTGTATTAAATGTATTTGTGTTTCCAAGGATACAGGGCTTCAAAGATATGAGGCTAAAACACCTTATTATACTGGTGACTTCCAGACCAAAGCTGTGTGTGATGCTAAAACTTTCTATAATTATACAATTGTGTTATAACAGTATATGATTTATAGTTGCTAAGTGACATCTCTAAACTTTCTAAATCCTCTGTGAGTTCCTTACATATATCACAGGTCCCTAGATATAAAGATATTGAAGATAAATTTTTGAGTTAAAGTCCAGCTATTGTGTACAACTTTTTCTGTATTTCTAATTTTAATGAAGATTAAAGTAGCTGTATGTCAAGAATAAGGATACTAGCCGGGCGTGGTGGTGCACGCCTGTAATCCCAGCATTCAGGAGGCTGAGGTAGGAGGATCGTTGCGAGTTCAAGCCCAGCCTGGGCTACAAAGTGAGCTCAAGGCCAGCCTGAACTACATGTGAGACCCTGTCTCAAAAAGACAAGAAAAAAAAATGAGTAAGAATATCTCTAGATATAAAGAACAGATCTCTGTATGACCGGCAAAGATGCCTAGGTGAGTCACGACAGAAAGTGAAGCAGGTTGCAGCCTGACCTTGGTTTGTGGTGGGCTGTGCATGCAGTGTGACCCCAACATAAGGCAGGCAGCTCACATAGCCTGACCTCCAGACTTTCACAAGGTCTCATCTTTTCGCACTTTTTTCTTTCTTTTACCTCTTTCCAAAAAATACACAAGGGAGATCTTAAAAGCATACAGTACATTTTAAATGGGTAGCTCAATGTTTGTTTCCAAAATGACACCTAAGCCCAAGGGCAATTTAATAAGTCGTACCTTAGTTTTTGCCCGCAGGACAAAAGCTGAGAGAGGGGAGAGAGGGGCCAGGAGAGGAGGGGGAGGGAGAGGGCAAGTAAGTGAACACTGGGATTACAGGTGTTTGACATCACACCCAGCAGAAGTTCAAACGATTCAGTCTTTACGTGCCTGTCTTTGTGTGTGCTCTTATCTCTTTTCCTTTCTACCGAGCGAGCCCCAGAAAGCAGAGATCATCGCATGGGCGCTTCCCCAAGAGCTCTGGTGGGCATTGAAGGGTGAGTGAGTGAAGCCCTGCAGTCAGCCAGTGGGGAGACCTTGTGACAGGAAGAGGCCCCTTACTGGTGCTTACCCCAGTAAAATGTAAGCTCCTTGAGACAGGGAGTTTAATTCAGTTCACCACTGTCCAGTTTCTAGAACAACACCTGGCGCAGGGAGGCCTCAAACACTTTCTGCTTAGCAGTCATGGAATAAACAGGAACCACAAGTTGAACTTGACATGTCAATGTCTGTCCCCTAATAACAAATTTTGGCCATGATTGACCTAATTTTGTATCTTGCCAAATAAATAAATCCATCCAGATCTGACGTGGGGATAACTGACTCCACCTACACCAACACTTGCTTGAAGGGCAGATGCTAAGAGGCAGTGGATGGCACTGCCTTAGATTCCTCTGAATGAGGCAGGAGCACAGTGCCCAAAACTAACTCACTTATTGGGAGCCTATGAGATGGGTCATAGGCAGGTGACTTACATGTCAACTTGATTCCCCCAATGGTCTGATGGAATGGGAGTTGCTACCTTGCTCTCCACATAAGCAAGGTGGCCCAGAGTGTCCCTCAGCTGCACCATCACATGGTGATGATGGGCTTTTACTGACTTCCAGGCCAGATGCCAAGCTGTGGATGTGCCCTTCCAGTGCGCAGCTCTGAAGCCTCGTGGGCAGCTGGCTAGCTGGGGCTTGCTCGTTTTGCTCAGAGCTCTGTGCTTCAAGACTTTGATCTTAGGGTTACTTCCCCAGTACTCCTCTCTTACCCTGTCATTGTTGAGCTCTTTATTTTCAGAACTTAGTTTTCAAAGGATCCCTTGAGCAGTTTATGCTTCTAATGTTAATGACTGCTGCTGACCACCAGAGGGCCACAGCTCAGACATCTGTTCTTGGGCAAGTGCCCTTTTGGGTTGGGTGTAAACAGTCCTAAAACCCCAGTCACGTGACCTGTCTTACTGCTCGTAACAAAACCTCACCCCAGACACCGCCCCCTGCATATGGGGCAAGGTCAGCAGGGTAGTAAGAGTGATGCTAACAGGGAAGGAGGTATTTGGGACAACAGAGGAAAAGGAATTTCTAGCCAGTCTCCCCAGTGACAGTATGTCCTGGGCACCACCACCGCCAGCAGCTCTCAGGTCTGGAACATCATTCCCACATCAGTCTTCACATTTCTCTGTGACTGCTTCCCAGGGCTTCTACCGCCCAAACCTGGCAATTTCCACAGCACAGCTGAGGGGCCACCCAAGTCGGGCCTGTGTCTTTTCTTGCCACCTGGGTGACTCAGAAACAAGCCTCACTGAACTGAAAAGCCTGCAGCAATAGGAAAGCTGGATAAACAGGTCCCCCCCCCCCACGTAACTCCACAGTGTCCCCTGGACAGCCAGAGCTTTCTAGCCCAGTCCAGCCCAGCTCCAGAAGGTACTAAAGAGTCTCCTCCATAAACTCTATGACGAGTTCGAGGGTCCAGATGATTCATCAGGAAATGGCCTCCTGATGGCTCCAAGGGCCTGCCCAAGCTGAGGGCCCCCAAGCGGAGAATAGGCTGGAATTCTTTTTTTTTTTCTTTTTTGTCTTTTTGAGACAGAGTCTCACTATGCAGTTTAGGCTGGCCTTGAGCTCACTTTGCAGCCCAGGTTGGTCTTGAACTTGCAACAATCCTCCTGCCTCAGCCTCCCAAGTGCTAGGATTACAGGTGTGTGCCACCACACCCAGCAAGGCTGGAATTTTTTCTGTGTGGTTCCTCCAGGCAAAGAACACAGGCCACCAGGCAGTTGAAGATGTCACTTCAGGGCTTTTCATCAGGGCAATGGCCCCAGGTGGAGAAAAGAACACCCCATCTCCCAGCATTTCTGTATCTCCAAGTAGAAACCCATGCCCCAGAGCTGAGGATGCCCCTTCTGACCAAAACTGTTTAATTCCTGTCCCAGAGAACAGGAGACACGTGTCCTATGGTCAGGCCCAAGTCTCCCTCACCATCCAATGCAAATGGCCTCCCACTCCTGCGTCCCCTTCTGCACAGCCAGCACTGGCTCTCAATCCCCATTTAAAATACTTTCTACTGAGGGTCACAGAATTTAACTGCTCCCAGTTCCAGAATGCATGCCGCATGCTGGGGTCGCCACTAACACGCTTTTCATTTATTGTCCACCACACTTCCAGCCAGCACCTGACCTTCCCCAGGCCCCAGTCAGGGGACTCAATCTGGAGGCTTAGTGGGGGTAAGACTTGGGCTAATGTGGGAGCTTTGTGCTTTCAGAGGCTTCTGGGACTTCACAAGCCCAGGGACTAGGCAGGCCTTGGGAACTTTCCTCGCAGGAAGTAGAGAAGGCCTGGCTCACTCACCCCCACAAGCTGGGAAGAGGCACTTCTGCTGGCTGCTGAAGAGCCCCAGCCTGTGCCTCAGCTAAAGACACTCCCAGAAGAGTTTCCCATTCACTAAAGGACCAAACAAAGGGAGCACACGGCACTTTGGGAAAACAATCCAGAAATTTACTTGCTGTAGACAGGAGTGATGGTGAAGGAAGCATCCTAAACACAGTAAATGCAGAAGTTATGATATAGAAAGGAATGTGCAGAACACACACGACTGTCCACCCTTCCACTCTCCCCCAAACACCACACAGAGCAACAATGTCAGGAAAGCAAAGACAAAAGAAAGCAGTCAATGGAATAAAGCAGTGAATTTTCCCTACCACGTTTCTAACACAGGTTACTACTGACCAAGTAAGAAGAGATAGTGCTTTGCCTCTTTCCTCTTTGCATAAAGTACCTGGCATTTGACATCCCTGATGGAAAGATACCTAGTAGGTGATAGAAGCTGAGGTTAACTGGTACCCAGTTACCCCATTCAGCCTGCCTGCCTGGCTCTTCAGAACTGCATTCCAGTTGCTGCCCTCTCTCAAGTGACTTCAATCTCACTGCCGCTTCTGCTGCACACAGAAGTGCCACTGCGACAAATCAGGGTAATCTAACTTAGCTGGAGAGTTTCTAGCAGCCTGAGCCAGGCATGAAGACACCTAGGCAGTGCATACAGCAAAACCAGATGAGAGCCGGGCAACGGCTGGACATATTTACACTAAGAACTTCTGCAATGCTTATATAAAATTCAAAGGCAACTGAGTGTCCTTCATTCACTAAGTCTGGCCTGAATGAAGGGGTCTTGCCTGCAGGTCATACAATTCTGGATACCAGAGGGCCTGGCGAGGTCAGATCTGCTGTTTTGAGGGTAGATGTCCCCTCTGAGATCGGTGACTCACCACTTCCTACTCAAACAGAAGCCAGTGCCTGAGGCAAACATTTTCAAGCTCTTGTCCCCAAGAAAACCCACGATTAAGGGCAAAGGCAGTTGGAGTACAGATCATGCCAGCACCTGCCACCCCATTCCCACTTTTGCGGTTATAGAACCGGTCTTTATAATGACGTTCTCCTTACCCTTCTCCCCGTTGGGAATTGAACCCAAGGCCTCACACATGCTGGGAAGTGCTATACCACTGAGACACCTCCCCAGCCCCCAGCCTTTATTACCGTTAACAGTAAAAACCAAATTTCCCGGTGCCTCGGTAGCTCTACAAATTTTTTTTACCTGACCTTGAAAAACACTCCTCTCCTCTACCTTTCAGACTGAATGCCTAGTAATGACCTGCAAGCTCAAAGTCTGAATCCAGGTGTGAGAAGCTGGTCTATGGGAGAGGGTGGGGTTAGAGGCTAAAGCGAAGCATCTACTCAAACATCCCCAGGGCAAGCCACTAGGGGACAACATGGGCCGGGCCGCATGTAGAAGACAATGTCACAAATCAAAGTTGAGACAAAAACTGTTCTCCTTCCCAGGTGAACAATTTGAGGATTTCCACTTGCATGATCCTGGAAAACAGACCAATAGAAGGCAGCGCCCTTTTCTTACACGAATGCACAACTCTAGGATGGGACTGACTGTGGACGTCTCCAGCTACCCAGCATGGCCCAGCAGTTGCATGGCTTTGCTGCTGTCTGCTGAAGTCCAAGCTGATACACAAATCCATGTGGCCCCTTTTAGCCAGGCACAGGCCACATGCCTAGCAGTGAAAGGACAAGCACAGAACATTGGCAGTGTCTTTCTGAACATTCCAGTTAATAGTTTTTCACTTCACTCCGCTGCCCTTTTCTATTAGAAACAAGTGGTTGAAAGATTCACTGCACTCCTGCCCCCACTCTATGAGGAATACTAATACTGTCATTCTATACCATCAGAAAGTGGGCTGTGAACAGGCCATTTCTGTTAGAATTGCAATCAGTGGGCATTCAGGACCCTGAAAACAGCTTCATTTTCCTCCAGGATTCTAGACAGTTCCTGTTTCATGAGTTGCTGGCTTCTCTGATATTCCTAAAATGTGGGCACAAAAGCCTTTACTGAAGCAAAACCTGTATTTCTACCAGGGACTTTATAGGTAACAACTCCTTCCCAAAGGGTGGGACACAGTATTCAGCAAACTGCACGGCTCAGTGAGGCTCAGTGAGTCCAGAGCTGGGGCTGGCGGCACCTTGGCTGGCCTGAAATGTGGCTAGTGATAGGGGGTACCTAACGGAAGCAGACACATATTCTCACGCTAATGGAGAAAAAAGGGAAGTTGGGATCTGATCTAAAGCAGTAGGGTGCAATGGCACATCAGGATGCAATTGCTCAAATAGAGTAGGTGGGGGTGAATCAGCAAATCAGCAACACGACACTACGTGTTATCCTTTGCTTATGGTAACCTAAAACCTACAGCAACATGGTGCATCAAAAGAGTAATAAAGACAGAAGCAGCCAAGTCGTGATTAAGTCAGTAACCAGAGTCTAAGTTCCCAGAGGGCGGGGCTGGGGCTGCTTTCTGGCCCCAGTGCACACAGGCACTTCCTGAGCTTTAACAAGCTGCCCAGCTCATGAGCATAAACATAGGAACTGTTCTAAAAGAGCTTACCAGTTCCACCTCAGGTTTCCCTTCAAAGTTGGACAGCAAGTTTATTTTAAAACAAAAAAAAAAGGATCCCTGAACTCAAATCTCCAGGCTTCTGGAAAAGACGCAGATCACGTCAGTACCCTCCTTAGAGCGTCTCAGTGACTTAATTATGAGCCATATGAAAACAGGAGCTGAAGTCCCTGTCAGTCTCCAGGAGCTCTTGAATTTGTTAGAAAGATTGTAATCTCATCCCTGGAAGACAAGAGAGACTCCCAGTGCCACTTGCTCTCAGACTGTTTGGATAATAATGAAATCAGGGGGCAACACATAGGGAAAAAATTTAGTTCCTGAACTGGTGAGCTGAGGAGGGCTTTTGAAGGTAGTAACCTGTCAGAGGGCCATGATTTCTGAGCACAATCTAAGTAAGCGTGGATGCAAGGGAACCTGCTGATGCTGTGGCCTTGCGAACTTGGCTTGTTTCTCCTTTGCTCTGCACACACCCAGCAGGCTGTGTGTGACCACAGAATCACTGTGAAGGACATCTGCTCTGGCAGGCCTAGCCCTTCTGGTTTGAACCTAGTTACCTGGACCACTTCACTTTCACTCGCAGATCAAGATCTGGTTGCTTTCTTTTCCCTTTTGGTTTTCTGGTCTCTTTTACTCATCCTCTCTACAGAGATGGTGTACAGTTCTACTGTTCTGAGCGAGAAGAAATGTACCATGAGGAGGAAGAAAAATCCACAATTACCTCTTATAGGGTAATGAACAAGTGATAAGCCACTAAGCATATACTGTTTAAACAATTTGGACCTTCTCTCATGACACTGCTTTATATTTTATCTGCGAGTAAGACCCAATATTAAAAAGCAACACACACTCTGAAAATTGAGAGCATTTTTAAAGCAATACAAAAACAAACAGTTTGTTTAAATCAGCACATATAAGCAGGACATAACTTGCTAAATCAAGTCCCCTGCAGGACTTATCTTCGCAGACTTTCCAATAAAGCTCAATAGAAGACTGCACCCCAGCACGACAAGGTGGGACCAGATGCGCTATGCGGACAGCCCTGGTGATCTTCAGGCTACGCCCTTGACAGAAAATGAAACCCAACACATCAGCAGCAGATGGTCCTCTTATCTACAGATTAGTTCTTTCCCAAAAGGAATATAACACTTGCTTTAACCAGTGTTAAAGGAAGAGGGTGACCATACCCTGTAATGAAAGGCTTCTCCCTAGGGCAAAGGCAAGGTTGGAGATTCTTCAGCATCTTACATTCTCCTGAGAAAGATTATATACACCTCAGCAGAGCAGACCACTGCCATGCGTTGCATGGTCCCATTTGGCCCAGTGAGAAGCAAACACTTGTCCTCCTCCTTTCCTCGCCTATTTAGACCAGGGCTTTGGGACTGGTGGTGGATGATGCAGAACCAATGATGGGTGACTACTGTTCAGGAACTAAACACCTATGGTGCAGATGCCATGATAGGACCATTCTGTATATCAGACCCTCAGAATGTGACCATGACCTCACCTGGCCAACCATCTTCTTGAGTGGGGAATGGGGTCATCCAAGCAGTGGAACTGCCTGCCACAGACGGGAACACAGGTACCTAAGCCCAATCAGTCATCCTCAGAGCAGTACCTCCAGGGGGTGACGGAGTGAGGGCCGGCCTTTCTTCAAGCTCTAGCTGGGACACCTGCCACCTTCTTTTTCATGGCCTACACTTTGCCTCCAGTGGGATTTCAACAGAATAACCAACTAATTCATCTTCATTTCAGAGCAGATGATCATGACCAGAGCAGGTCACGGATCACCTGGACTTCAAGGCACAATGGAGAAGAGGGAGGACAAGCAGCACTGGTATTTAACAGGCAAACTGAAGTCATCCAAGGCGGAAATTGGCCTTTATACTCAAATAGAAATGTGAAAATGAACTGCACTTTGCTATACGGAATATTACATCTAAATAAGTGACTCTGTAAGACTTTGTTTCCTTGCTCATTTTGGGTAAAATTTTAATCATTGTCAATTTATAGGCACCTAGATAGCCCCTCACTCTGGCTATGATAGCATTTCCGCCCAATACACAAATTAAAATCTAAACAAAATTTCAAAGGAAAAAAAAAACACAATGAAAATAAAAGAATGTTGAAAAGAAACACAAATCAAAGAAATTTATTGGTGTTGACAAAAATACATACTACAAAAAACACAACATAACACAACGGAAACAAATCAGAAAGCCCACCCTGGAGCCCGTGTGCCTAATATACCGACGCTGCGCAGTCCCGGAGCCCAGAGCGCGTGCTTAGCTCATGAGCACTTCCATCTGCACCAGCCTCGCATTGGTGTCCCCCGAGGTCCGGTACGGTATCATTCCCGCAAAGGTGATCAGGGCTCTTGCTTGGCTTCGGAGTTGCTGAGAGGAAGAGGGAGCAAGAGGAAACCAGTTCACTCTCAAGGGAGACCACAGGACCAAGAACCACATCACATTCTCCTGTGTGCTACCCCCTGGTACCAAAGAAAGACCCTGCTGGGCAGATGACCATCCGACCCCTGCAGTCTACCTCTCAGCATCATGCAGGGTGAGTGGGGCTGCCCACTGGGGCCCCAGTTCCACAGGGCATCAAAGCCAAAGGCTGACAGGCTTACTACGCAAACGGCTGGCAGGTCTGCCAGGAGAGCTGCCCTGCTCTGACACGGGACTAACTGCTGATAGCCCTGAGCTTCCAAACTGCTTGCCTGCAAAGGACTCTTGGGATCTGGTGCTTCAGGTTGCCCCACAGATAACTTATACCAGTAAGGAAGGAAACTGTACCTGAGTTAGCCAGGGACAATCTGTAATACCTGTAACAAAACCTAAAGCACTGTTCTCCATACTCCTGAAGGTGAAAACTTTCTACCATCTTTCACTAAAAGAAGTCACAGTGGAGACAGCCCACAGAGAGCCCTGGAGGCAGAGGACTGTCAGACCTTTGAACTAGCGAAGTCAGGTCTGGCTGTTGGATACGGTCCTGAGAGTCTCATAAAAAGTAAGTGGAAAAGTTAAGGGAAAGGTAATTTAAAAAAACATCATTGGCTGTCTGACTTCATGATTTAAATGGTTCAAACTAACACCTTTGCCTTTTTGTCAGATAAACTGGACAATAGATGCTGTAAGTCCCAGAGTTCTACCTACCTGGACTCTGCTTTACTCATGCCCTGCTGGAGGCCCCATGAGCAGCACGAAAAGCACAGGCTGAGGTGTCAGACAAACCTGACTTCTAGACATCGACCCTGCATCTACCTCTACGAGGGCCCACAAGGGCAAGCAAGTTAAGCATTTGAGGGCTCAGTTTCCTTAGCAGTAAGATGGGTATAAAATGCTGATCTAGTTACCTCTTGTAAGTTGTTATGAGGCTCAAAAGGGAGGAGAAACAATGGTTCGCATCAAATGTACTGACCAGAAATAAAATGTGGTTTTTATGAAAATGTTCACTGGTAGAGTGAGACTCACAAAATAACCTTATATAGTAAGTCCCTGACTTACGAGCACTCAAGTTGCGAATTTTCACAGGTGTAATGTATAAGATTCACTTTGTTGGAACTGAGGTATGAATCTTACACATTTTCTCAGAAGAGAACTCATTCACAAGTTGGGGACTTATTGTATTTTAAAATGAGCAAAAACTTTTGTGGATTCAATGCCAAATTAACACTGTTTGATTTTTTTCTAAAAGCTTGTATCTATAGGCCTAGCACATCTTTTGTTTATTTTTAAGCTTGAGAAGAATAGCAATGCTTTTAATGCTTGATATCCCTTTTTTTTTTTTTGGTCTTTTTAGACAGGATCTCTCTATACAGTTCAGGCTGGCCTCGAGCTCACTTTGTAGCCCAGGCTGGTCTTGAGCTCGCAACGATCCTCCTGCCTCAGCCTCCCAAGTGCTGCGATTACATGCATGCGCCACCACACCTGGTTAATGTTTAATATCCTAAAGGAGCTCCTGATATAAGATTTACCCAGATGCCAGGTCATCAGGGAAAAGAACAGTTTAGAGTCACGTGGTCTCTTTAAGAGTGCAGTGGATTCCAAACCAGAAAGGTAGCTCTCAGCAATGTTTCTCGCGAATGCTGAGGTCTTACAGAGTCGCGATCCTCCATGACTCGCTGGGGTCTGGATGCTGAGGATGGACTTGTCCCCTTCAGCCTCTTGAACTGTGTGAACAAGATGTTCATGGTGGCGAGAAGCACTTGTGAGAGGTTGTGCCTGATCTACAAAGAAAGAAACACATGGAGTAAGGTAAAAGAACCAAACCCTTGGGTTCAGCAATGTCAAAGAAGGGTGGCCACTCTGACTGTGGCCAGTGGAGAGCTACAATCACCAAAGAACAGCTGGCGGCAGTGTAATGTCCAGTGCGACAGCAACCCTTGGGCAATGCTACTCAGAAGGCCAGGTGGTCACTCATCCTGTTCCTCTTGGTAGTGGAAACAAGCCAAAAGCATGCTGACATTTGGCACGCAGGCTTGGACTGGCCAGCAGATTACCAAAAAGCACCCAGACTTGAGTATTAGGAAGTAAGGATGCACACACTAGTTCTCCGTTTCCCACTATGCTCCACTGTCTCTGAACCCTCTGGCTGCCTCCACTGGACCTGAGTCACTGGAAGATGGTACAGAGGCAGGCCCTGGGGCACTACTTCACCATAATATCCAGGAGAACTCAAGAAATAACAAAGGAACAGCAGCTAAAGGTAGAACCCACAAGGGTGAGGTAAGGTTGGCAAGGGGTAAGCCCCTGATTCAGGGCACCCCTCCTCACGCACAGAAATTGGCCATACATCTTTTTCTAAGAAAAACGGAAATATATTTTCGTAAGAGGTATTTGCTTAAAAATGAACCATTAGACACTATAAAAATTAACCTGAAATGATACTGGTGATATCTCAGAACTAGGCAGTATGTGCGTTTGAGAGAAAGTCTTTATGGAAAACCAAGCGAGATCTAGGCTGCAGCGCCCGTCAGGGAGAGCAGACTCTCTGGGGTTAGGCCCTCTGCACGAAGAGGATTTTTAAAGCTCTCCTAGCAATTTTAGTGTAGAGCCCAGCTTACCACCCCTGGGCAACATGGTGGCAATGACCTCAAAATCTTGCAGACAATGGCTCTGGGGCTCATGGGTGACAATTTAATTGATCATCACTGCACTTGCTTCTTTGAACAAAACAGCTCAGGGAGGGGAAAGATGTCAGTGAATCATGTTTCTTGCACCCAATGGAAATACCGAAGATCAGATTTAAACATTAAACACCCTCTACTACAAGTGAACAATAGAGTAGATCTCACAGCATCAGTCAGAAACCTGTTTCTCTGAAGAACATGTTGTGTATACTCACATAAAACCCCGCACATCTGAAATTGGACTCGTCCTGGAAAACTCAGCCTGGGTGATTACTGTTAACTGGAACTATTATAGTTATTAGCTACATTAAAACATAAAATTTTCAGTGAAGTGGAGCAAACAGAATTCTGTAACTCAAGAAGAAAAAACTTACTTCATCACTGAAATTTCTGAAGGCAGCCACTCTCTCTTCCACATTTTCCTGACTCAAGGGCACCAGCTTCAAGCGCTCAATTATCTGTTTAAAACAAATCACCATCAGTCCTGTGTGACATAGCCATCACTGTCCTTTCATCTCCCTAAACACAAGTGTCAGCATATAACCTGTTCAAAAAGGGCTCCTTCATAGAAAATACTATTCCCCTTATATACACAAAAGCTTTAATTCTAACTTGCTAAGTTGATTCTTATCCCTGTTTCCTCACACAATTTTAAAATTCAGAGGCTTCAGATTACTGAGAAACCTTTCTGTTTTTCAGATTAAAGGGGAAAGGAATAGAAAAAAGAAAGCAACATGGAAATCTCTTTTAAAAAACTACCCAGATCACAGTCGTCTCCCTTCATTTAAGATGCATATTAATGCTATGTCCTTTGTTTTAAATGAATTCCATGAGGCAGTCTGAATTTTCAAGGGCACTTGAAACACTTCAAACACCCCTACTGAAACTTACATCAAAGGCTCTGTCAATATGACCACTGTGATACTCGTCAAAAAAGGTGATCAAATCCAACAGAAGATAGAATGTAGAGTCCAGAAACGTATTTGCACTTACACCCTGAGCCCTATACCTGAAACAAAAAAGAGGGGGTTGGGATGGAAGCAAGGATGTATTATGAATTTCAGACTGTGATCCATAACTGTGGGGCAGCACTTTAAATACACCAGAACCTCTTAAATTCTCTGGGTGAGAGCACCAAAGTAAAAAACTGTTGATTTTGAAATGGCTATGCACTGATGGTGGATTTCCTATCAATCCACCCACAAATATTTTGCAAGAAACAGAAAAGCCTCAGTCTCCAAATCCTTAGAAAGGGCAGAAGGTTCTAAAAGGCAAAAGGCCCAGCGGCCAATACTGCAGATTACTTGGGAAGTGGAAATATAGCACCTGCCAAAGAATGTTCTTTTGTATTAGCCCAGAAAAGGATCTTGAGCCCCATGTCATGTTGTGTTGTTCTGTTTCTGATAGTACTAAAGATTTAACCCAAGGTCCTTTAAAAAATTCTGAGACAGGGTCTTTCTTAGTCACTAAGTTGCCCACACTGGGCTGGAACTTGTAGTCCTCTACCTCAGCTTCCCACAGTTGTCGGGATTATAGGCACGTGCCACAACGCCCAGCTCAAATCCATTTTTTTGTGGGTCACTTTATTATAAGTATCTATATAAGGCACAAAAAGGAACATCCTTTGCTTCATCCTGGGAGTTAAGCCAGCCATTGTGATAACTCAGTGAGAGGGGAAGGCAGATTTTACAACACTGTCCACTAGCACACTCCTCTCCACCACTGGCTGTGTTCCTATGTGCCTGTGAGACAGCTAGTGAAAGGATGTATGATACTGCATAGATAAAGATAATGCCTAGAATTAAGCCTAAGTGCAGGATTATATGTACCTTTCTCTTTGGCAAAACTCTTACAAGTCTGACGGTGACAAGTGCAGGTTATGATGTGTGAACTGGGGACTCTCACGCACTCCTGGTGGCAGGGTGAGTTAGCAGGTGAAAGCTATGTGCTGTTACCAGATACGCACTGGCACTGGCACCCTGCAAGCTCCACAGAGCCAACTCCAGGCCTTACCGTTCAGCGATGGACAGTGCCATGTTCTTAAGCCTCTCCTTGTTGGACTGCGGGGCACTGATCTGGGGGACAACAGGGCTCAGCAATTTGTTCATCAGCTCCAGCACTTTGTCAGCATTCTGTTCAAGTTTTTACAATTAAGAAGATAATCAATAAAAGGAAAAATTAAATCACAAAAACAAGAGGGGAAACTTTCTGGGATGATGGAGATATTCTGTATCCCATGGAAGATTCACTGAGGACAACTACGGCCTGCACGCTGGTCTATACCCTGATTATATCTCAATCTAAATATTTTTTAAATTAAAAAAACCATGAATTAAAACTCTCCTTATGCCTATTCTTCTCTGGTAAAAGGAGAGAATGTGATCTTTTTTAGGTCTAAATCAACACAGTCTTCATACGTTCTTACGTAGAAATACTTATTCCAGTTCTTTCAAAGGACTCCAGCTGCTGACACACACTCTTCACCAGCACATTGTTGGCTGCCTGAAGGTAGGCACAGAGGCATTTTCACCACAGCTCTAAGTCAAAATGTGACAGGTGCTTATTCTGTTGCCAAGTGAGATGACAGTTCAATTCCTGCACAATGTATTTTCAATATGTTGCTCTTGTTTGGTCAGACATATTTTATGGGCGTAAATAATTCTGTAAAATGGGAATTTCAATCTGCCTAGACTGTTAATTGCTTAAGCATTAGGGGAAAATGCTTCAGCAGGGAGAGCACTACAGTAACAGTGATGCTAAAATGTTTGTGCATTAAATGACAAAAGGCCAACAGAGCTATTAAGTGCAAAAGGAGGAAAAGGGCACATTTTACCTTGGCAAGGTCATAAAGCTTCACTGCTTCTTCAAACAGTCCTTTACTTTCTGCCACGGAAGCAACTTTATTGATAATAGGCTTTGTGTCACTAGTAAATTTATCTATGACTCCAGGCTGACAAGACAAATTATGGAGGGGGCGGAAAAGCGAGACAGAATGTACAAAGCTATTACTTTAAACACACAGAAACACCCAGGATCCAAAAAAACTTTAATTGAAAATGCCTGCCCCAAGAAATGCATGTATTTCACCAGCTAGAGCCCGGCCTTTCTAGAGATGTAAGGTCCTATTAAAACTATGAGGGGAAAGACCGTGGAAGAGATTAAGGAAATGATACATGAAGAGGCAATGGAAACGCAGAGGAGTTAGCAGTAAGACACCTATGCTTTTCTGATTTCCAAAATGATACAGACAGTAGTTAAAATTATCAATGATTTTCTGATAAAATTATCTGATGATCAGGAACTAGAGAGAAAAATCAGAGTTTGGGGAAAATATCTGAAAGATTGTGGAACTGGTTTCTAAGACAGATGGCCAAAGAAACTCAGTACTGAAAAAAACACATGGCAAGTGGTATCAGGACATTAAAAAACAAATCACCATCACCACTCAGTAACAACTGAATGTTCCAGAGAATATGAGAGAAGCCTTAGGAATCATCAGAATAAAGATGGACTGTGTGGGCTGGGGATACAGCTCAGTGGCATGGTGCCTGCCTGGCAAGCACAAGGTCCTGAGTTCGATTCCTAGTACCAAAAAAAAAAAAAAAAAGAGACCATGCACTATCTGACTAGACATCCTGATTCTCACCAGCACTAGACTCTTAGTGGGGGTCAAGTCCAGATGACCTTCCTCTGCTGCTCTAGAGGAAGCACAGGATCCCAAGGAAGAGCTTGGGCTCTAAGCTCAGAAGGACTAGGTTCAAATTCCAGCTGTGTGTCTTGAGGGGAGATAATTAACTTCTCTCATTTCCATTTTCTCACTTGGAAAACACAGACGGTAACAGTTCCCGCCTGGGTCACTGGGGCAATTAAGCAAGAAGCACTCACACAAGTGCCTGGCAGCTACCCCTGCCCATAAGCGCGGGCCATCGTCATCACCACCAGGCCTCTCTCTGAGCTGGGCACCGTGAGACCATTTTTACAAATGAGGAAAGTAAGTCTCTGAGAGACAAAGGACTTTCCCTAGGCCACAGGGCAAGTCAGGGTCAGGTCTGCTCTCTGACAACAAGAGTCTCTGCCTCTTCTACTAGGACACTACAAGGGCTCGCTGAGTCTCTGGGGAAGTGCTAAGGCTCCTGGAGCAGCTGTATTTCTATGGCTGGTGTAGAGGTCTAAGCCCTCAGAAATGGCGTCTTCAGGAAGGTCAACTGTACTTTTAGCTTTTCCACTTAGGGAGAGGAAGTGTATTAATCAGTTTCTTTTTCTTAGTATTTTCTGAGCCAAGAAGAGCAGAAATGTAGCCTCCTCAACTCAAAAAATGGAAAGCCAAACAGATGAGTATTCTGAACACACACAAAAATGCTATCTAACTACAAATTCACAAATTTTAAGGAAAGATATAAATGTGCGCAAAATCAAAGTCATCACTTGGGCCTATGATTTTCATTCTTTGTTGTATGTGTGTATGTGCGCGTGCTCATGCGCGCGCACGCGAACTAGGGATTACGTGCGCACTAGGGATTGAATGCAGGACCTCTGTGCTAAGCTCCATCTCCACGCCTGATTGGCGGATTAACTGTAATACTGGGGAATGAATCCATGGCCTTTGAATTGAGCTCCAGCTCTTTTAATTTTTAGAGACAGGGTCTCTCTAAGTTGCTAAGTTGCCTAGGCTAGCTTAAACTTGTAATCCTTCTGCATCAGCCTCCCAGAGTGCTAGAATTGTAGGTGTGTGGCACAACACCTAGCCCATTTTATTTTCTAAACTAAGCTATTTCATTCAGATTTGCATCCTCCATACTCTGAATCCTAAAATAGTATTCTTTTAACGTTTATAAGCCCCCAACTGCAAACCAACATGTTTTGAGAGATACATTTAACCCACCTTTCTACTTCCATCATTCTGTAGTTTCCCAAGAATCATATCAAACTGTAAAAGAAAAAAATTTACTCAATGGATAATACACAATACACAATTCTCTGGACACAGAGAGAGGAAAGAAAATGGGTGAATGAAAGTCTTACACAAACGCAAACTAGGAAACAGCGGGACTGAAATCAGTGTCTTCATTGTTAGGAGCCAAGGGAAAAGCCCAAGCTCAGCCCCAGGCCCCGACCACCATCACCAAGGAGCACGTGCGGTGTCACCCCTCCCGAGAGCACATATGCAGAGGACTGTGGGCAGGGAGGAAAAGGAACTGACATACCTCTCGGCTTTCTATCACAAGCTCGCTCACACAGCGTAAAAACATGTTTTCTCCTTGACTATCTTTCTCATCCCTGTAAAGAGACAAGAGCAATCTGGTTTCTGGCATGTACTTGGGATCTCTGCTAGTAATGCTCAGAGATCAAAACTAGTTGAAGCGTGAGAAGCAAACTTTACCTGAGGAAGTAGAAGTACTGGAGGGCATCCCTTGGGTCTGTGGACTCAAATTTCCGGGTGTACAGCATGAGCAGTCGCACAAAGTTCAGCCGCCGCATGCAGGGAGGGTCACCAGGCTCATGGCTGACTGTATCATGGTGATAGAATGGGTCACAACCACACTGCTCCTCTGTCCCACACAACCTAAGAACTATGTAAACTGAATCCACAGGCCTAGAAACATCTACCCTTGAAGCCCAGCCCATGGTTAGCCAAGGTAAACTTTGGCTGATCTCCCTCACCAGCCTGTCTCAATTTCAATTCAGGGACAAGAGTGCAGAGCATGACCCTGTGTGACTAGCATGCTGGTCTGCAAATGAAAAGATAATACAGCTGACAGTTAATACTCAGGCTCTGGGATGACTGTGCTGCTCTCCTAATGAACCTGCAGCCATTCACTTACATTTACTTCCCTCTGTCACCCGGGCAGGTACATGGTGGTCCAGAAGACAGCCAGCTGGGTTTCCAAGATCATTAAAGCCAAACCCTCATGGAAACCAGACTCATGACTCAAAGGGACTGCTTTGTCTACACCGTTCTCCAGGCAACCAAACTGGCCACAAAGCTGGCACCTTGTACAGCACTTTCTATATTTCACACTGCAGGGAATTTTAACACGGGGAAAAAAGCAAGGACCCCAACAATAATTAACTACATGCCCTACAATGATTGCCACGATGCTGAGTGGCTCTAACCTACTGCTGATGGGAATGATGTAAGGTGACAGCACTGCCAATCACGTCACGAATACTCACGAAGCTGAGCGTTCTGTCCTGACGATTTTAAAAGCAGCTTCAGCTCAAACAGCACCAGCGCCACGTGGACAGCATGGGGGCGCATCCGTTCCAGGCGGAAGAGAAAAGCGATGGCGGCCTCAAACTGTGCTGTGAGGAACAGCACTTGGAAGTAGAGGAAGGGCTGCTGGTGCACCCTAAAGTGGGACTCACCTAGAGGGTGGGGAAGATAAACTACTCAGAAAAAAGGTGCCAACAGCAGCCCACCCGACAGGCCTTGCTGGGAGGGAAGAAAGCATGAGCACGAGGCTGAGTTCGCCGAGGGCCCTGGACACGTGAGGCGCGAAGTGAAATTCTACCTGGCTCTGCTCCCTGCTCCAGACCTCACAGGGGACGGGCAGGACGGGGTGCACTGTGAAGCCCAACTGTGTGCTTCAGGCAGGAGAGACAAGGCAATAATCCACAGCCACGAAGGGGCTGCCTACCTCTGCGCCCTGCTAAGGAAGACCCGATGCAGAGGGCAATACAGATCTCAAAGATGCTTCCGTGAGTCATATTTGTAGAAATCTGAATTCAACAACCACTAACCACTAGCTGGAATCACCTATTCTTCCAAGAAATTTTAAAACAGCGAGGGTAAGATAAAAGGACATAAGAGGTTTCTTTTCCTTTGTGCTCAGATAAAGTCACTGGCAAGATCTGGGAATAGAGAGGGAAGTCTTCATGTGCCTCCCTGTGCAAATGTCTACTGTAGCAGCCTACTGCTGATGACAGTGTGGGACATACACATTTCTAAAGGCCACAAGGCCTCTACTTGCATTTGAAATGGACCTTTTCCAAAAGAAACAAAGTAGCTGCCTTAAGGGGACAAGAAAAGAGAAGGATGCTTCATCCAGGATCTTACCATAGTCTTCCAACAACTGTTTCTGGAACTGTGAGAGACTGAGCCTGTCTTGTGGGGAGCTGGTGCCGTCATCATCAAAACATACTTGGTTCAACTAAACCCCCAAAAGAAACACACACATTGGTACAAACTACATCGAGTCATGTGCACAGTTGTCGCTGCTCAGCAGCCATGCTCAATGCTGAGGGCTGGAGGCGGCATTAAAGACTATGACTACTAGCTGGGAAATTATAAAATTTAAAAAATAGGGTCAGGAGACAGGAAACCCACTGGTTCTGATCATTTTACTGGCATCAGACATTAAGCAGGGAAGATCTGTGTGGAGAACTTGAGCAGAAAGAAGGGGTGAAAACCTGCTCAGGCTAGGGAAGCAGTGCTACCTTCAGCCAAAGGTAGTCCTCAGTTTTGTCTGCCACTTCGCTCTGGTTGTCAGTGACATCGCATCTGCCAATGATACAGTACACAGCCCGCTTGTAGGGGTCTGTGTTGTTCCTGAGAGCTCTGCGGTAATGAAGCCGGAGCTTGTTTTCTGTAGCTGGGGACAATCTAAAGACATAAGGGAACCAACAGCACATACTTAGTAGAAGCCCTCAAAAGCAAGTCAAAGTACCCGCTTACGAGACTTAGGAGACTTGCCTTCATCCCAACTAAGAGACACTGTCTCTTTAGCACCATCCCTTTTACCTGACTTACAACTACCAGCACCGGCATCTCTTGTTTGTCAGCTCTCTCTAGATGCTGAGACCTTCAGGGCTAGGTCAGAAACTCTGGGATCAGTGCTCCACCTCATCCCGCAGCAACCCTCGTGCAGTGAAGGACAACAGTGGTCATCCCTAACTCTCTCAGTGCCCCCAGGCCTCACACTCACTCAGCTCTATGCCTCAGGGTCTACAGCAGAAAAACCTTCAAGACATTAACCCTACTTTAAAGACATTAAGCCTACCTTAAACCCTAATATGAGCAAGACAGAGGCTTGTGATTGGAGATAATCTCTTGACGTGCCATTAACACTGCCAAGACAAGTATCCCTCATTTTTCCAGGTACAATTAAAGTAACCACTTTTACTTATATATAAATTGGGTTTGACTATGAACTTGTATCCAGTTGCATTAGTAAAATTCAGAGAAAAACTAAGGTGTGACAGCTCCTTAATGTAAGAGAACTATTAAAAAGTCTGTTTTTAAAGCATCCTGGATGTCCCTTAGATTTATAGATTTACAGTCAAATCATGCTCCCAAGAACACAGTCCCTTGTTATTACAACAGTTTCCTCAACACAGATAGGGGCCTGTTTAGAAAGCCACGTCAGGATAGGGATTCCTTTGATGTTTTCGATCATATTCCTAAAGAGTTCTGGCCACATCCTAAGCTCTTTTCCCCCCCGGGCAGAAACTTGTTTTAGGCATGTGCAGGGAAAAGAACATGATTTCAGTAGAGATCACCCCCTTCGTGCCATGTGGCTCCTTGTGGATGTGCCGCCTCAGTCACCATACCTTCTGTCCTTGCTGTTCATGTACTCCTGGAACCAGGTCTTAAACTCTCCCAGCTGGTGTTGGGCCCGATTAACCACCTGTGACGCAGCAAGCAGGTCTCCGCAGCGCATGCAGTAATAAATTAGTGCCCAGACGGGGTGACCCTCCACCTCTCCATCCTACAGGAAGAAAGGAAGGTGCCTGAAGTAAATAAACCCTAACCGCTCTCTGAGGAGTGGACACCCAGCTGAGCCCCTTTCTTTGCATCAAATCACTGAGGTTCTCACAGCACCATTAACAGCTTCCCCCTTTGTTTTACAAACACAGGAAACTGAGGCACAGGGTGGTTAAGTAATGTGCCCAAGGCAAGCCAGGAAGTGGTAGTGTGATCCTGGAGTTCCTGCTCTAAACTGCACGTACCCTACCTGACCTAAAGCCAGCCTTGTGCTTTCTCCATGGAATCCCAGCAGCTGGCAGTTACCAGGTAACTTTCTTCTGTGAGCATAGACACATACTCCAAAACCTCCCACGCAGCAAGGCCTAAAGACGTAGCTGACCACCTGTATGGTGTAGTGGTGCATGCATACCTATAATCCCAGCACTCTGGGAGGCAGAAGCAGGAGGATTACAAGTTCAGGCTCAACCTGGGCAACTTAATGACTAAGCGAGATTTTGTGTCAAAATTTAAAAACAGACTAGGGATGTAGCTCAGCGCCAAGGTCCTGGGTTTTATCCACAGTACCAAAAACAAAATGAAACGAAATGAAATGCAACAGAACAAAACAGACATAACTGACCAGAAAGAGAGTATCATTACTTCTTAAGGTTATTAAATCTCAACTGCTAATGAATAGCCAATCACGCATTCCTTATGCAAATGCTGAGTCTCCTGGTGTCAGACACTGCTGTGAACACTGCTGTCCCCACTCTCCCAGCACTGCAGCTGATCTACCCTAAGTCTACTGCTGTTACCTGTGTCTGCAGCAAGCCTCTGCTCACCCTTCTTGCTCTGCTTTTCCCTAAGTCCTCTAGAGAAGTACATCTCAGACTTCCTTTTTGGGCCCCTCTTCCCCTTCTCCAGTAAGACAATTTCCAAACCCCAGACTGAATCGTGTCACTTGTCCATTTACACTCTCTGAGCTGTTAAGTCCTAAATGCTTAGCCTGGCACCTAAGGCTTCCACCGGCTGGCCCCCAGCTTGCCAAGCCCTACCCCATACCCAACACTCCCCATACGCTTTCTTTGCTGCCTCCATGCATTTGTTCATGAAGTTCTCTTCTCCTTAAATAGCCTTTCTGGGGCCTCAGGGTGGTGAATTCCTGTTCTTTAGAGAGAGTATAATGCTCAGCTCTGTCACAAAGCCAGCCTCCTCTATCCCCCCACCCTTGACACAAAGCTCCAGTTTAGTGCTCTGTATAATAAGTGACTGTAAGATGCTTTGCCCAGCTGGATGGTTAGATGAGAAGGGCTATATCCTAGAACCCGTGTCTGACACCATTCTTCCACCTATTTAAGCCAAACACCTCAGAAGTCACCCCAGACTATGCCTCTCACACACACACACCCAAACACCTCAGTGAGACCTCGCCGCTGGGCTTTCAAACCACAGCCTGGTGTCGTCTTCCCCACTCCTCCTCTGCCCAGGGCTCTTACGCAACTGGCTTCTGAAGAGCATCCCAATTTCCACCCTATTCCCCTGGCGCCCTCACCAAACATAACTTCATTTCCACTGAAAACACCTAAAAGCAACTGCTCTGGTGGAGTAACTGACCATATGAAGTTACCAGTACCTGAAGCCCAGGTAAGGGAGCTGGAAGTTTAATGTTCAAGAAACTTCGAACCAACTGGTAAGTCCCAGGTACACCACCCAGCTGGGCCTGATGCAAATTTCCAAAGACGGTCACAAGTGTATAATTCTTATAACTGGAAAATTTTAAAAGGAAAAAATAGGAGGTTGAAAACACGTATTATAACAATTTTGTCCACACTCGCGGCATTAGGCTGTGAACTCTAAAAGGCAGAGCCTGGATTTCAAACCTGACACTGAAGAGGAACTAGTACATGCTTGCTTAGGCAAGCCTCATTACTAACCACTGTAAAGATTTCTCATCACCGCAGATACTCAAAAGAAATCCCTGAAGGCACACAACTGTGGACTTCAAATCCTTTAAGGGCTGATTTGTAGAATAACTGCTCCAGTTCATAGTCCATTGCTCTAGTGGGTTCTTTTTACATTTTTTATTCTGAAAAGCTTCAAGCCTTATAAAAAAATGCATAGTTCAATTAATTGCCATATGCCCTTTACCTAGATCTACCAACTATTAACATTTGGATGCACATTTTCTCTCTGTCTATATCCATGCACATACTTACAAACATGCTTAAAATGTTTTTTCCTGAACTACTTGAAAATATGTTAGAGAAATCAGGGACTACCTGACCTATAAATACTTTACTACTTAGCTCTAAAGAACTATGACATTTTCCTGCTTAATACCATTATGACATTAAGAAGTTTAACATTAACTACTATTATCTAAAATATTATCTACTATTATGGCTTGGATCAAAAGTGTCCCCTAAAAGGCTGATGTGCTTAGCAGTAGGGCTTTCAGAAGGCAATGGATGGTGGGGGCTGATGGAGGGCTTGCTGTTAGGGAGTGCGGCCTGGTGAGAAGAGGTGGGCATGGGGGCGTGGCCTGAGTTTACTTCCCTCTGTAGCCCCTCCCTTCACTTGCTCTGCTTCCTGTCTACCAGGCCAGGTACAGCTTTACTTCTGCCATGACCCTGTGCCACCCTGTCTTGCCTGACAGCTTGCAGACTGAAACCTCCACACACTGTGAGCCTAAATAAACCTTTCCTCCCTTAACTTGGGAGTTTCCAAACAAAAAAAGTAAGACAGGTGCTGGGCTCCTGCAAGGGGGCCTGGCTAGAGAAGGTAGGTTGCTGGGGTCAGGTCTTTGGAGGGTGTATCTGGCTCTGGCTCTCTCCCAACTACCTCTGTTCCTCAGCTGCTGTCAGCTAAGTAGCTTTCCCCCACCATGTGATTTCTGCCTTGAAGCCAGAGGACCAGGCATCAGTGAGACCTCTGAAATGATGAGTAAAAACATTTTGGAAAAACAGTACTGGGGATTGAACCTAGGCCCTTCACACTAAGCCACAGCTCAGCCCTTTTCATAGTTTTATTTTGAGACAAGGTTTCCCTAAATCCCTAAAGTGCCCAGGCTGACCTCCGACTTGCAATCTTTCTGCCTCACCCCAAATAAAACCTTTGTTTAGGTTGCCTATGTCTGGTATTTTGTTCCAGGGATGAAAAGCTCACCTACATTCAAGTTTCCTAGTCATGTCCTTCACTGTTTCTTTTCTTTAAATATAAGATTGCTTTTTAATTTCTTTTAAATACACGTCTTTCTGGATCCAATCCAGGATATACTGGCAACTAGTGATTGGCAACCTGTCACTTTTAGCTCCCTTGAGAACAGTTCTACCACCTTCTTTTGTCTCTCATGACACTGACCTTTTCAGAAGAACTCAGTCTGGCTGTCTGGCAGAATGGCCCACACAGTGGATTGTTTTCTCATGATTCAACTCAGGTGCAACTTTTAAAAATCATTAATGCTACACAGCTCTCACTGAGTAACACTTCCTACTAGTTCTGACAACAAGGCCTATTAGCGGTAATCACTGGACCTGACTTACTTGGTTACCAGGCATTGCTCACCAGATCTTTCCATCACAATTTAGTACTATTCCTTTTATAATTAGGTCCTATGACTATTCTGTTCACCAATGATCTTTGACTAAATAGTTTGAGTTCCTATTGCTAGTCCTCGCTGAACCAATCATTATTGGTTATTATTGAACTAGTGATTGCAAAATGATGATTTTCTATTGTTTTTTCATTTATTTGTTTAAATGCAACCTTGAATACTCTGCAGTGTTTTTTAAGTGCTTCTATAGAAAGACTAAACGATGCAAGTTACTAATATTCAAACATGTGAATAATATAATAAAGAACTTTCTAAATATATTCTTGTTCAAAATGAAACAGATTACTTCAAAGTCAGGTGCTCACTCCGTAAGTGGAAAGATGCTCGACACAAGATTTAATACAGTGAGAGGGGAAATGAGAGACTTAATGGAATTTGATGCAGTTATAAAAAAATGATAAAGAATTTAAAATCAAAACGATATAAATCCATATATTGTACACCTTTGAGTCATAACTGCATAAAAAATAAATACTCATACAACAAGATAAAAGGAACCTCTGGATATAAGATATAGAGGAGGATCTCCTATCTTTTTTTCAGATCTTGTTTTTTGGCATCTTCCAAAATTTTTGAAAGAATCTTGTATTGCTTTTATAATGAAAATGAAAAACAATTTAATTTAACAAATGTAATGAGTTCCCTATCATTAGAAGTATGTAAAAGCAGAGGATGGATGAGAAAATGGAACACAGATTTCCCGTCTGGTCTCTTCCAACCTGAATTAATACACTTCCCATGTGCTGGCAAAATCCTAGGTTAAAGCAGCAGCCCAAATTTTTTGAGGGCTACAGAATATAATCCTGACTCCAATCCTGGAGTGCGGCAGGGATGAGACAGATGAACTCTGTATTTCCCCAACACTTCTGCCTTATACATGAAAATTTATTTGAGACTAGGCTTACTTTGACATCTGGTGCATTATATTGTTTGAAATATTATATGTACACTGGCAGCACAAGAGCATCAGCAAACATACTTTAAAACTAAATGTAATTATTTTAAACGATCCCCTTTATGAAAAGGTGATAATTCTTTAACAGCATACCAATACCACTGGGGTTACTGGAGTGAAAAAGAAAATGAGCTTATGATAACCATGAACAAGAAACCTCAAACAGTGCTGTTTAGGAAATTAACAGAACAAAATAATAATAAAATAGGGTGGCTTACAGAGATTTAAGACAAAGGAATGTAGCATGGTATTGTTGGTGAGGTTGAGCACCCATGTTAAGCATTAGGTTTATCAAGGAAAAAGCAATCATATACTTACAACCATTTTTAAAAAGTTCCTTCAGGATTTAATATGGTGTAAGAAATTCTGCCTTACCTTTTGCCAACTTATAATGAATAAACAGTACTACATACATTAGCTTCTTTATGGCTGAAGTTCCATATCCCCCAAACTGCATCACAAATTCAGCCAAACCCTGAAGTATTATTTTATAAACCCTTTATGCCGAGGCTACAGGGGTAAAAACCATTTGGGGTTTCAGATTTCTCCTAACAAAGGAATGGAAGGTAGTAATATGGTCTGATGGTGTTATTTCTTGTAGTGATTGTATAATTAACATAGTATTTGGTATAAAAACCTGTTCTCTGAATTACCTCAGTTACACACAAGGAAATCATACAAGTTCCTAATGAGGTATTATTTTGTTGACAAAGGGCAACCACACGACAAGGCTGCTGGCAGGTGCACAGGACCAGTGGCAAACGGTTGCCATTTAGAAAGTACATTCAACTGGGCTTTCTCTTCTCCAGCCAGCAGGAAGCGGCCCAGCACCCTGTCTCAGAAATAAAGAGTCTGCTGCACACTCATGACAACCCCTGCTGGCCCATTCAGAGCTGGAAGGGTGTCCACAGGGAGGAAGAATGGCACAGGGCCTACTAACGAAGGGGACAACGGTTAGGGCACAGCCGCAAGCCCCTCAGCAACCACCTCCAATTAGTGAGGAGGTGGCCGAGGAGCCCGGGCACAAATCACAGGCATTAGCAGCTGGAAAGACCCTGCTGAATCAGCAGAAGGAAGTCAGGTTAAAGGGGCCATAGGCCACAATCCTGTTTCTTGATATGGTCCGGCCACACTCCTAGGTTCTTTTGTTTTCTCTCAGCCTTATAACTTTTACTCACAGCAATATGACTGCCTTACTTCGGGAAGGCCCCTTTAACCTGAGTTCCTCCTGCTGATTCAGTTTATCTTTGTGAAGCAGGGTCTTTCCCAGCTGCTAATGCCTGTGATTTGCGCCCGGGCTCCTCTGCCACCTCCTCACTAATTGGAAGTGGTGGCTGAGGGGCTTGCGGCTGTGCCCTAACAATTGTCCCCTTCATTAGGGCATAATAATCATGGTGTCTCTGTGTTAAGGGACACAGAGCAGAGAACAGTGCTCCCCGGCTGAGAAGTGTTTCTGAGAGCAGCACTACTTTTCAGCCTCAGTCTGTTTCCACTATACCAGCCACAGGGCACTTAGCCCGAGGACTGCCAAGAAAGAGCTGTCACCAGGGGATGGGAAAGCCAGCCCCACTGTGCTCGTTGCCTTACCTCTGCTCAAGGTATCCCAAGGCCTGCCTGACAAAGTCCATGCGCACTTCCAAGCTGTTTCGGCTCTTCAGGGTGTCACCGGCCGGTACCAACAACACATCTACCATTTGTTTTACCATGGTCCACATGTCAGAAATGTTCTGTGTATAAATGAAAACTACATGTGACAACAGTGCAGGGGCAGAGAATTTATGTGGCTGTTACAGCACTCTGCCTGGAACAGTAGACAGCGTGAGGACGGGGGTGAGGCTAATAATGTCTTCTGAGATCTCGCCCCAGGCTCTAACTCTGTGCACAGGTTTTGCCCCTGCCCTGCCAGCCCCCGGGGGTTCTATGCACTGATAAGCAGCCCCCAATCCCACGTTGGTTTTCAGATCAATTACCATTCTGGTACTGACATAACCCCCTACATAATTAAAGCCACATAAAAGTAGCAAGAACACTGAATCTCAGTGGGTTATCCCTTAAGAGAGACTGAATACATTTATAATTGTCCAGAGCTCTAGGAATTGAAACTCAAGTGCTACATATTAGTCCTTACAAGGTTATTTGAATTTCTTAAGGCTTAAAATAAGAGTTTAACCTAAATAATCTAGGCTTTGTCCTTCCAGAGACTCTCCAAGGGGCCACAGCTCTTACCCAGTTTTGTGAACCCTGGGCCTTCCATTTTCCTTCCCACTCACTCCCTTCCAAAGCCCTCCCAGGAAAAAGCAGCATTCTTTCCATGAACACACAGAGGGCCTCCCTCTCGGGTCCTCCTGGCTCTAATCTCTCCTTTAAAATGTGTTCCCGAACCCTTGGCAATACTCTAAACACAGGTTTACACGTTTTCCAAAACAAAAGAAAAAACCTGTAGTTTCCCTCAAAAATTAAACTACAGAACACCTAACTAAACGTTACTGGGGCGAGACAACGACTAGTAAATTCTTACTTTCCTCTCTAGATCTGCTTGCACTGCCTTACACTTTATCATTTACAGAATTATGTGCCTTTTGGAAAAAACTATAACCTAAAGTCTGTGCACGCATTCCTGCTTCTGTAACGGCAGCCTTCCCTCCTTTTTTTCTCCTAGCCACCTATCAACCCATCCACCCACTCATCCACTCTGTTTTATTGCCCCCTCCCGTAAAACTGGCCAAGGATAGAGTGGAGGGCAAATAAAAAACTCGCAAGGGGGGTTCGAGAGAGAAATGGACCAAGTGGCATGTAAAGAATTCTCATAAAGACCTCCTCGAGTCAAGTTCAAGAGGCTGGCAGGTATGAAAACCGAATCACCTCTTCAACTGGATGCTCCTCAAAGGGCCCCCTTCTCTGTCTGTCTGAGCAGGAAACTGGTGAGCAGAGAGACAGAGGCTGACAGGATTTCAAAGCAAAGATAGCTCAAGGAGACCACTTATGACTATTAATTGACCCTGGCTGGGCCTTTTGAAGATATGTTGAAGAAAAAAATCATCCAAAAAAAATCACTCCAAAATTATTTAAAATAAAACTCTGAAGAACAGTTAACATTTTATTCCATGAAACAGTCTCTTCAGCACACTTCAGCCAAGTCAGCAAGCTGCTAATCCCACCTGAACATGAGACCCCACTTTTCTATTTGGGTTAGCAGTGGGCAATACCTTGTCATTCAGGCGGGGGACTGTAGCACAGAGGTCCACAAGGTTAGGCTGTAGCTGCCCACTGACAATCTTCTCATTATAGATATAAATCTGAAATGGCGGAAAGCAAAAGTAAGTGGCACAATTCTGACTTTCCCTTCTTTTTAAGACCTCCTGAAGCGGTTCTGAAGCCAGCAAATGCCCAGTAGAAGCTCCCATCAGCTTCCACTCCCTATCCACACTGGCTAGTACTGCAAGCAGTACACCAAAGGCAGCTACTACAGAGCTTCCCAAACGCCTGACGAATGAAAGCAAGTCGGTCCTGTGTAGGAGGGCCACAGGCAGAAGGAAGCAAGAACACCGGAAGGGCTTCGGCGGCTGCTTCCCAAGAATTATGCCAAAGTCTGGCGGAATGGTGGCCAGAAGACTGATTAGCCTCGTTTAGGGCTCACGGAGTGAGTAAGTTTATAGTCTCTACATGTGTCAGAATAGCAGTGGCTGTATATCTGGAATATCTGTCCTAGAAAGAACCTGCTCTTTAGGAAAAAATATCCTTTTAAAAAAAATGGATGACAATATCACTTGGCTTTCAGAACCGTTATAAAGATGAAATAAAATGGTTTTCAATTACAAGTGGTTTTTTACTCAATGCCCATTTATTAGGGGCCCTCCCTTTGTAAAGTGCTATGTTTAGTATGAAACAGAGTCACTCTCCACTGGAGAAGATGCCACGTGCCACAGATATTTGATATCACTGTGTCTTAAGTGCTATGAAGTTTTAGTTTTTACAGGTATAAACCATATTGTATCTCTTCAGAGGCTTATAATTTCATTATGCCTGAACTCCTGGTGGCCACAGCAATGGAGGGAGTCACCCACATAATGAAGGTTGAAATGTAAAGGACGTCAATGTGAGGAGGATCAGAAACAGAGATCTAAAAATTGGAGCAGATGGAAATAAATGAAGGCAGTGGTAAACCAAGGAGTTGGAAAGAGGGTGAACATGCCTGTGGGAAGCTGATAAACCTGGCTTCAGCCACTTGGAATTCTTAATAGCAACGGTACTATACATGCAGCTATTGCTAGTGGTAAAGGAAAAAGACTTTAAACGGCATTTATGAAATGACTTTCAGCAAAGGATAGAAAAGGGATTTTGGGTAACACCATCAGCCTACCAGGTATTTAGTTAACCCAGAACTCCAGTGCCTAATTAATTGGCAACCGAAGATAGAGACCTCCATCAAAGCACACAAGGTCAGTTTCTTAGAGCCTTTTTTGCTCCCTCTCCAGCTGCCCCCAGTGTTTGCCTCCAACCCCGGCTCCAGGTCCAAAGGAAAAAGGGCGTGCTCAGATCACAGGAGTTGGTAGTGGCTGGGGACATGGTCCTTGCCTACTGCTCACGTGGGATGATCTTAAGGAGGAAGGAAACCCACATCCCTCAGCTCAAGAAATAGGAATGTTTCTCCTTCTTGATACTTTGTGGAAGAAAATGGCAAATTATAATAAAACACATAGTCATTTAGTACTGTTTTATTCAGAAAGTCAACCCCAGGTATGTCCTGTCCTCAGGGCAGTTACAATCCAATAGAAAGCCTGTGGTTGGCACAAAGAACCCCAATCCACCCCATTACTATTGTATGGTAATGATCAAAGGCCAGAAGAATAACCCTCAATACATCAGAAGGTTTGCCAAGACAAATATGCTATTAAGTAGCATTCAGTACACTGTGCTTACTATGCATAAAAGCACTTAGGAAAGTTCTCTCATTAAGTGAAAGAAAAATTTCTGCTCATACCACAGCTCACAGGTAACTCAGTTAATATAGAATTACATTTGCTATGCGGTGCAGCTACTCAAGGCTTTACTGTACACGCAGCTACTGCCAACAATGCAAATAGGATGCCCTGATTAGTGGAGAGGGCAGATTTCAATTTCTGCTCATTAAATCTGAGTCACTCTATTACTGAATTTGGTAGAATTCTCTAGTGGCCTGTATGGTAAAATATTAACCAGTTCTCTAAATAAAAACCCAACTTGCCTCAGGGTTTGACTTTCACATGAAGTCATTCTTGACTTCTCCGAGGCTCACAAGATTTTCCTGGATTAAATCTTGAGTGAATACTCACCTGCTGGGCGTAGGCCATCTCAACAGCATCCATAGCACTTCGACCAGGGGGCCCCACATCAGTGATGTAACTTGGCTGTACATAAAAACATAACCAGAATTGGTTAAGAACAGAACTCAGTCATGTGAAGAAATAAAAATCACACAAACATATCCTTGTAACAGAGCTGTGAGGAGTCTATTCCCTACTTAAAACTTCCTTAAACTGGGCTTGCTGGCTGGTGTATGCTTGTAATCCCAGCACTTGGGAAGCTGAGGCAGGAGGTTCACCTTTAGTTTAAGGTCCGTTTCAGGTCTGTATGATGACTTCAAGGTCAGCCTGAATTGCATGGTCACCCCCTGTCTCAAAGAACCAAAACTTCCTTAAAATGATGATTTTAGAGTTTTGGTAGAATGAAACTCTTAACCATACACACATGAAATGAGGCATAGGCCTGAATTAATTAAAAAGTAATGGAAGGATGGATAGGCCCAACCAACGAGTCAGTGTGGAAAAGTACATCCTGCTGACATTTGGTTTTAATCTTAAGCCCCCTCTCTACCTCACTTCTCCCCTCACATCAGTGTAGCCACCGTTTTATCAGTGTGCCTCCTGCTTTCAGTGATCGTATCAGGCAGCTATCAGAGCACAGCCCACCAAGTCACACCACCAGGCTGGTATATCTAATCTGAAGTCTACACTGAGACAATAGCTACTGATTAATTTTGCAGAAAGGTGGGTTTTAAACCTAGAATGAATCCACTCTCTACGACATCCAGATCCCAGGAGGGCCACCTCACTTCTTGGTTTTCCGGTGTGAAGTAAACAAGGCACACTGACTTAGAGCCTCAGATTCCTATCAGTGAAAAGAAGAGTTTGGCCTAGGAGACCTTGTGAGGGCCCTCTCAGCTTGGGTCTCTAACAATCACAGGTATTAGAAAAGCTTAACTATGAACAGTTTACTAACCTTAGTAGATGTTGCTGGCTGGCTGACCCAATGATCACTCTCAATCTCTAACTCTAACCTCTACTCCCTGCCACCTTTCACACCAGCATATAGAGTTAAATATACCCAGTGGTGTGCAGCTAAATTTAACAACTGGCTCTTGAAGAAGGGGATCTCACACGTAGCATTCGCTAGTTTCTGTAATATAAATACTCCTACCATAGCAGATTTCAAGCTACCCAAGGTGATATCAACTAGACTGCAAAGTCTCTGAAAACATAAGAGTTGCTCCAGGAGATGGCCTCTATACACCACCAACCATACCTTTTTCTAGCCCCTGCTACAGCTAGGAATGACACTGTGTTCTAGTTCTAACCCCTGAGATGGAACAGTGAGTCTGCAAACATTTGGAGACTGCTTCCTCTTTTCCTGGTAAAGAGAGACAAAGAGCCTGGCATGACTTTTCAGCTTTCCCCTCTTCTTTCAGCTTTGAATACAAATGTGATGACCAAAATGATAACAGCTATGTTGTGAGCCTAAAATAAGTGCTTTACCTGCTACATGTAGCAGCACATAAAGATAATAACAAGAGTTATAAGATACCAAGAGGAGCATTTACCACGTGCCGCTGTCTGTTTTCATGTATTAACTCCATAATTGCAAAGTACATATTTTTATCATATGTATTTCATACAAAGGGACACAAAAAGGTGAAATAATTGCCCCGGGTTCCCTCCAGTAGGGAGCACTGCAGCCAAGGGTTGAACGCACACTCTAGCTCACTACCCTCTTCACCATTACTCCAACCTGCCTTCCAGGGCCGCAGGGGCAACTTCCCTAGGACAGTCGCTGCAGAACAACAGTGTGATAAAAATCCCTGACTCCACTATTTCCCAGCTCTGTGACCTTGAGTATACTGCTTATCAATTTTAAGCCTCAGGTTATTTAGCTATAAAATGGGATTAGTAAGGATACCAGCATGTAAATTTGGGATAAAGATTAAATGCAGAGAGAAGTAATACAGTTGTTCTTGGCATTCATGGAGTGTAGGTCCCAAGACTCCCTGCAGATACAAAAATCTACACCCGTAAGCCTTTTAAATAAGTAAACTTTGCCTAATAATCTACAGTCCTCCCTACATGCTTGAACTTCCAAATTACTTGCACTATCTACTACACTGTAATAAATAGCTGTGGGGCTGTATCGTTTTGGAAGTAATGACAAAGAGAATATTTTGTACATGTTCAGTGAAGACATGACACTCCTGGCCCCACCACCAGATTATCTGTGCTCTATACAGTTGGCTGAATCAATGACTGTGGAACCCAGAGACAGAGGGCCAACTACACTTACCTTACAGCACTGCTGTGAGGAATAGGCAGAAAGACCTCCATACATGAGGTTCACAACATGGCCAATCAATAGCTGTGGTATTACTTTATAAGCCAAAAATAAGTAACTGTAATGAGCATGGGAACAAGTCCTATGTGCAACAATGGTCAGATATGGACCCTATGGTAATATGACTTAAAATACAAGACTTCACTTTGTCCTTGGTACAAAGCCTTCTCTTACTTTCCTACAAGGAACACTCATTCTTTGAACAGAAACTCCCACCAGCATATTTGCTACTTCAGGACTTAATTCGGAGTGTTTGCAGTAACACTGTGACGGGGACTGTTGCATAAGACGCCACCTCTCTGGAAAAGAGCTGCTGGAAAGCTGAAGGGAAAAAAAAAAAAAAGGAAAGCTGAAGAGTCCAGTCTAAATTTAAAGAAGAGAGCGCCCAAAGTCCAGTAACCTAGCTGGAAAGAAAAAGGAGAATGTGACTACAGCATTTCTCCAAGGACATGGCTGTTTGAGCTATCCTTGAACAGCCTTGAGAATTGTTTTCTGGTACTAGAAGTCTAATTTTTTAAATTATCCATTTAAAAAGCAGTTGGTTTCAGCCTTCAAATTTCCATATAAATTAATTTTGTCTAATGCTCTTGTTTTCAAAAGCCCCTCTCCTTCAGCTGCCCTTGGCCAACCTCCTACTGCAGCACACACAAAGTCAACTGTCCATCCACAGGATGTGCACATACACATTCCTGAGCAGAGGAACAGGCAAATGTTCAGCTGGAATTCCATAGCTGGGGCTGCCCAGGGGCTGGGAAAGCGAGTGCCATTATGACTGTGTGGGAGTAACATTCCAAAGGCTTCCAGCCCCTGAGTTTATCTGCACTGGGGCTTGGCCAAGCCATAGTGAGGACAACAGGGCAGGATAAAAGCAGCAGGAAATTGGAAGACAGAAAGACAGAGAAAACAGGAGGGCAGACCGAAAAGGAAAAGAGGTGCTCACCAGGAGCCTGAAGGTACAGACAAACGGCCTTCTGGAGCCAAAATTGGGATAAGCATCTCAGAGTAGGTGATGTTCACAACAGCTGACCTGGGACAGCTAAGAATGTGGCAGGAGGGAACTGCAAACATACCTAACAACTACTATTGCACAAGGTGTATCTAACAATGACTACAATTCTTCCCATGGAAAGCATACTGGGAGGAGGAATGTAATGAATCCTCCCTGCAAAATAAGTAGAGAGTAAAAAAAAAAAAATACTGTTGTACTACAAAAGGAAGGAAGTTTAATTTTTAAGTGAAACATGCTTTATGTGAAGAAAATGGGTCCGGGCTGGGGATATAGCTCAGTGGAATAAGCGCCTGCCTAGCAAGCACAGGGTCCTGAGTTCGATCCCCAGTACCGCCAAAAAAAAAAAAAGAAAAAAAAAGAAAATGGGTCCGAAGTGTTAAAGTACAGCACTGGGATCTATAAGCCTAGTACTATTGCGGGGGAGGGAGAGAACAAAAAACAAAACACCAACTGGGAACAAGAAAACTAGGATTCTAAATGAAACTAGTGACTGGGAGATCCTGTTCTCTGTTTGGTTATCCATACAGTGTAACATTAGAGCAATTTTTAAAAAAATGACACAAAAATATACATGATAACCTAGGGAAAACTCTAAAGTAGGTAAACATGAAATAAAAAAATGTGCCAAATTATAGAACATAGCACAAGCAATAACGCCAATTTTGGTTGGTAACCGTGGGATGTACACACACAGAACAATGCACACAAGTACGTGAGAAGGAAGTGGAAGGGTGTATATGCCATTGCCAGAAGTCCTATTTACATGGGGACAGAGGACAGCAATCTCCCAAACAGGCAGGTCTACCAACTCCACCAGAACCGCAAACAGGGAGAGAAGATGTCACTGAGGGGAGCACAGCGAAGGTGAGCACCTCTGCACCAGCTTTGCAGAAAAGCAGACACCTGGAGATGGGGGCAAAAGATGAAGTCTGATATGAGAGGATAAATGAAAAGAAAATCCAGCTGGACTAAAATTCAGTGTTTGGAGGGTACGTGGAGGGAAATCAAACCACTCCTGGATCACAGCACTCCCACCCCCAGACCTGGCATACATGCCGTCCTGAGAGAGGACTGGACTGAAGAAGGGAGCCGACCACTCAGCGGTGACCTGGCTGACCGAACAGACTTATGCTCATCCTGTCCTTCCAGGTGAGCACAGCGAAGTGATACATATCCAACACAGGGATTCAGAGAGCTGAAAGCACATCAGGACCAAATGAATCACTACCACCTGAGAACCAACCTTCGTCTTGTAAACAACAGCACTCCAAGACCTCTAGCAGTGGGACATACCTCTACCTGGTAAATGACAGCGGTCCAACGCCTGCGAGAGGGGGATGCACCCATGTCTGATAAATGGTACTGCTCTAGCACTGGCAAATGGTGGGACTGTGGGGAGAAAGAAGGCTTGCCCAACACAGATTAAAATTTAAAAAGTCGCCCATTGCTATAATGGGAACATTCTTTGTGGAACATGCAGTGCTCTACCCACAATTCCCAGCAGGCTTCGTGTGGGAGGGAAGGGGTTGTGCAGACCCTCCTGAGGAATGCAAGGGGCAGGATAATCCAGTTGTGCAAAAATAGGCAGGGCAGGGGGTGGATCTACAAGTGAAGTCACTGGCACTTGGGTCAGAGAGCAACATGGCAGAGCCAGAACAGAGTGGGCACTCTCCTATAGTCTTTTCAAAAACTAGGCAAGCCTGCGATGGTGTGAAGTCATGCCCACCAACCAGCCCCGACTAAGGGGAACCCTGAGCCAAGTCAGGGGGCAGAACTAGGTTCTGTAGGTAGGCTAGGACAGATAAACATCTTTGGACACAGAGATAGTGCATGGTGCCTGGGTCAGAGCTTTTTGGTCATATATTAGGCAAGGAAAGCCTCTGGAGGGAAGACAGGGAGACAACGTATAACCCCCGCCCCTAATGATTATGGAAATCAGAATCATGGAGGCCTACAGTGGGTCATACACCCCATACAAAAATGTGCCAGTGATTCCACTCAGATCCGCCCCACCCTGCATTATCTGTGTACCACTGGTTTTCCTATCCCTTGTGGTCCTCAGCTGGGAGGTTCTGTGCCCCCCCTGCCCAGAGCACAGCTTGAAACCAGGTTACCTGTTTGGAGGGGAGCACGAGCCCTCATGACTCTGGGCAGATATTTCTCTGGTCCACAGGGACAAACTGCGTGGCTGCCTGAAATCATACTGTGATGCCAATGCAGAGGAAGCTGTGTGAACATTCTGGATCAACGCTGTAATAAGTGTCTGAAGGTTTTTATTTTCATTTCTGTTTTGGTTGCTGTAGTTATTGTATCCTTGCTTTTATTTTATTTGGGCCATCTTGCATTGTAGGTTTTTCTGTTTTTCTTTGCAGTTTGTTCTAGCTCTTGCTTCTTTATTGGTATTCGTTGTTATACTTTCATTCTCAAGGTTTCCCCTGTGACCTGCTCCCTTTCTAGTGTTTCTCCTCTCCTGTCTTTGATCTCTTCTCCCTATTCTTTCCTCCCCTCTCGTCCTTATTGTCTTGCCTCCTTACCCTCTCTACCCATCTAATGGCATAAATACAATGGAAAGGCCTATATAAGTACATTAGAAAATAAGAATTAATCAATGCTACAGATTTAAACGTACCATTCAAGGGCATGTCAGGACCGCCCTTAACAAAATCAGGCTTGGAGGATCCACACAAAACTGCCTAACATATTAACTGGTTCTGAGAATCTCACAGCCTCCCTTAATCTCTAAACACACTTTCACCTATCTGCTTAGCTCCTCCTGCCTGGACAAATACTCTCAAATAGAAATTCCAATAGAGTCCAACTTCCTATTTTTTGCCTAATGACATTTCTTATACTTCCCTCTCTTCCCAATGACATATCCTCCTCCCTACCAGCCTCCACATTCCAAACAAACCACAAAAGCAGTATACTACAGTCTGTAAGAGGCACTGACAAAATGGTGAAATTATCAAAATAAAGTTTTAATGTTTGATTGATATATGGTTGAATCTATCGACACTGTTGTAACCAGTCGAACCTACCTCTTTACAACACAGTGAAAGTGTCCAACACAATTAAATTGAACACGTTGAAGTGGTAAACAATACCTCTTGACAAAGCCAAGAATACATCACTGGAAAACAGAACCTAATTAAAGAGATCCTGGTATCAACAACAAACTCTCTTCCTCTTCACTCTACCTGACTATAACTTTCAGCACATTAAAAAAAAAAAAATGGAGAAACAAAGCAACAAAATGCCTCAAACTCTTCCAAAGCAGACCCAAAAGTCTCCAAAGAAAAGAAAACAAAAACACCAAGTGGCTACACTGTGCACGATGATCAAAGAAGGCACAAAGAAACTCAGCGAATACAAAGAGGACAGAACCCAAAGACAGCGAACTATGACCAATGTGGTTACGGGAGAAACAAAACAACTGGAAGGGCTAACCACAATGATTCAAAACCTGAGCAACATTTTACCAAAGAAACAGACTCCAGGAAAAAGTACCAAACAGAAATCTTGGTGATAAAGGATTCGACTGAATTCATAAACAGAAGAAATGACCACGTGTCAGTTACTTTTGTCATTTCTGAGACAAAATACTCAATAGCCACAGGCTGAGGGAAGAAAGGTTAATTTAGTTCACAGTCCGTAGAGGTGTCAGTCCACAGTATGCAGGCTCCACGGCGGGGTGGCCTGGCAGAGAAAGAATAGCTCATGGGAAGCAAAATGTAGCAAAGCAAGCATGGGAGGACCACAGCTCTTTCCACCCCTTACATCTTACCCAGGCTACTTAGGGCAAGTAGCTCTCACACCTTTAATTCTAGGGCCCTTGATCCTAGCACTGCGCCATGAATTAATCACACATTCTAGATCTAGACACCTCCTAAGACCCTCCACCCCCGACTACATGAAGCTGTGGGGGGGATCGTCTAGACACAAGTTTTAACACCAAGGTAAAGACTGGGTTTTAAAAAATCAATGACAAATGGAAATACATGATGATTTACTGAGAAAAACCTTAAAATATTAAGAACAAGAAAAATTCATCCAACTACTACTAAAGGATGCTAAGACCAATGTAAGGCCAACTGAGAGAAATTAAAGAGGGATGCACACACGTAATAAAAAATCTGTTTACAGAAATACAAGTATGGAGAAAGAATAACATGCAGCTAAGCAAGACTTAAAAAATGCCAAATACTTATGACTGAAAAAAGACACTTCCCAAAGTCAAAAATCCCAGATGTCCAAAAAAAAAGACAGAATCTTAAAAGCTGCCTGAGAAAAGTAAAAAATCACTTATAAAGGTATAAACCCATTAGGATTGTAAGAGAAATTCTCTCTAGTAACAATGATACATGAGCTGTACTAAACCACCCTCCTTTCCCCCTTCCGGGAGTTAAACTATTACAATGTGTAGCCGCCCAAGGACAGAGTAAACCAGAGGGCCTGAGCTGTGAAGATAAGGACGAACCTCATGACTAAGGAATTTGTAAAATATGCCTTTCCTGGGCTACTTCTGTCCATATTAGGAAACAACCTCTGCCTCTAACCCCAGACCTCCACGTAGCTATTTCCCCCAATGAATGTAAAAGCCCCTTTAAAGTAACCAATGCCATCTGCTTCTGTAACCGCGCTTGCAAAGACCCCTCCTCCCTTTGTTCTAAAACATATAAGCCCTACTCGGGCCCGACTTGGGGCTCTCTGTTCCTGTGTGTTCAGTGAGCCCCACGCATGCCTGGATAATAAAGACCCCTTGCGAATTGCATGAGTGAGTGTCTGTTGGTGTCTTCCTATACGCGGCGGGCATCGACACCCCCACAGGATGACAGCAGACTTTTCACCGCAAACTTCAAAGGCCAAGAGAGCTTGATGTGAAGTGTTTCAAGCCCCAAAATAGAACAACTTCCAACCTAGACTAATATATCCCACAAAACTCTCAAAATTGATTCCATAACAAAAAACACCATACATGAACACCAGACCAGCACCTCCCACCCTAAATACCAAGAATATCTGGGACAGATAAAGCCAACAAAGCCAATAAAGCAGGTCAGATGGAATGAATATACTAAGCTGGGTAAATAGTTAAACAAAGGGAAAATTAAAAGAGTCAACAACAGAAAACCAATATGGCTATCTTTCATTAATAGCTTTCCAAGGTAAATGGCTTCAATTCCCCATTTAAAAGACACAGATCAGCAGACTAGAAAAACAAAACAAACAAAACCCAACCCAATCCAACCTAACCCAGCAGTCTGTTACATTCAAGATACTCAAACTAAAAATCAAAACATGGAAAACAACAGTCCATGAACTAGGCCCCCCAAAAGAATGCACAGGTAGCAATTTTATTCTCAGAAGAGGCAAACAAGTTCACTACATACAGCATTAGTTAAGAAACTGTTCAACAAGAAGAGATAACAATTATAAATATACATGCACCAAGTATCAGGGCACCTAACTTCAAAACACTGCTGGACATAAAAGATCAAAACCAACACAACCATAGCGACTTCAATATTCCACTTTCACAGAGATCAACTAAACAACAAAAATCAACAAATATCAGAGCTGAACCAAACTTAGTAGAAAGCTATAATACAAATGGACTTAGTAGACAGCTATAGAGTGTTCTGCCCTACTGTAACGGAATACACGCTTCTTCTCAGCATAACTTTCTGCACTACATAATAGTCCACAAAGCCTGCTTAAATAAATACAAAAAAGAATCAAATTCATCCTAATCAGATTACAGCACTGGCATTAGAAATCAACTACAAAGAAACCACAGAAATTTTACAAAGACCTAAACATTAAATAACACAGTCATGGGCCAGGATATAGCTCAGTAGCACAGCACCTACCTAACAAGCACAAGGACCTAAGTTCAATTCTGAGTACAAAAACCAAAAAACAAACAAACAAAAAACACCACAGTCATAAACACTGAATAAGTCATATAAGAAATCAAGAAAGAAATTAAACAATTACTAAATTTAAATGATAATTCAGCACAACATACTACAACCTATGGGACATAATAAAAGCAGTCATAAGAGGAAAATTTACCATTGTAAATGCTCACATTAGTAAAACAGAGCCTGGGTTATGGCATATGCCTATAATCACACCACTCTGGAGACTGAGGCAGGAGGACTGCCTGAGTTCAAGGCTAGCCTGGAAAACACAGCAAGTTCAAGGCCAGCCTGAACTATATAGCAAGACCCTGTCTCAAAACAAACAAATAAAAAGCAAAGAAAAACAGTGAGCTCAACCTCAGGAAGCACATCAAGAAGCTAGAAAAACATTAACAGTTCAAACACAAATCTTGTGTAAGGAGGAGAAACAAAGATCAGAGCTGAAAGTAACAAAATTTTTGCAAACAAAACAACAGAACAGATCCACATCAATGCAACTAAAAATGAAAAAGGCAAAATCACAATTAATACTGCTGAAATCTTGAAGATCAAAAGTAATTACTATTGAAAAACTGTATTGCAACATATTAAGAGAATCTTCAAGAAATGGACAGATTCTTACACACATATGAATTACCAAAACAAAGCCAAGAAGACACACTAGTAAAAACTCTGTATGTGCTGCCAAAGCTAGAACACCAGTAAAAATTCTGAAAAATCCAATAATAGGCTGAAATTAAGGCAGTAATTAAAAAAAAAAAAAAACCCTACAAACTAAAAACGGCCCAGGACCTGACAGATTCATCACTGAATTCTACTACAAGACTTTCAGGAAAGATATAATACCAGTAGTCCTCAAAATCTTTAATAAAGTTTAAAAGGAAGAAGTACTTCTGAACTCATTCCTAAAAGCTAGCATTATTCTGATTCCAAACCATGGAAGAGCCCAACTAAAAAAGAGAACTATAGGCCAATCTCTTAAATACAAATGAAAAAATACTCAACAAGAAGCTGGCAAACAGAATGCAACAAATCATTAAAAAGATCACACATCATGACCAAGTAGGTTTCATCCCAGGGATGCAGGGATAGTTCAACATACACAAATCAATAAATACATCACATAAATAAAAAACCCAAAAAATACATGATATTAATAGACACAGAAAAAGCTTCTAACAAAACTCAACATTCATTCATGACAAAAACTCTTACAAAATAGGTACAGAGGGACCCTGTTTCAATCTCATAAAAGCCATTTATGGCAATATTAAATGGAGGAAAGCCAAAGGCTTTCCCATCAAAATCAAGAACAAGACAAGAATGTCTACTATCACTGCTCTTGTTCAATACAGTACCATAACCCAGAGAAATCAGGCAAGAGAAAGAAAGAGACATATGAAAAAGGAAAAAGGCAAATAATCATTACTTGCAATCATATAAACCTTTATACTAGAGGACCCAAAAAATCCTACCATAAGACCCATAGCAATAATAACCAAATTCATCAATGTAGCAGGATATAAAATTAACACACAAAGTTAATAGTGTTCCTGTGTTCCACTGAGAATCCACCAAAAAATAAGTTAGGAAAATAATACCATTCACAATAAAAAAAAAAAAAAAAAGCAAAGAGCTACTTAGGAATAAACCTAACCAAGGAAGTGAAAGATCTTTACAATTAAAACTACATACAGTGCTTTGAAAAGATCAAAGAAGACATCAAAAAATGTAAAGATATCACTTGTTACTACATAAACAGAACCAATATTGTCAAAATGTCAACAATTCCAAAACTAATATACAAATTTAATGCAATCCGAAACAAAACATCAACAGCATTCTTCTCAGAAACAGAGAGGACAATCTTAAAATGCATATGAAACCAGCAGAGATTCAGAATAGCAAAAGCAATCCTGGGTAACAAGAGAAAAGCAGGAGGCCTCACAATCCTAGATTTCAAATTATATTACAAAGCTACAGTGGTAAGAACAGCATGGTACTACACAAAACCAGACATGTGGATCAGCAGACCAGAAGACAGGATATACAAACAATCCAAAACACAATTCAACCACCTGATCTTTGACAAAAGGGCTAAAAATGTATGCTAGAGGAAAGACAAGCCTCTTTATTAGCAAATGGTGTTGAGAAAATTAATTATCCACATACAGAAGACAGAAGCTACACCCCTATTTCTTACCATGTACTAACCTATAATCAAAAGATTCAAAGATTTATATATTACACAATTGGCATGCTGGAAGATAAAATATGTAAAACTCTTGAAGACACAGGCATAGGCAAGCATTTTCTGAACAGAACCTCCAGCATACAAAACATAACATGAACAGTCAAAAAATGAGATGAAAAAGTTTCTTCACAGCAAAAGAAACAACCAACAGACTGAAGAGACAAATTACAGAATTGGAAAAAAAAATTTTGCCAGCTATTCCTTAGACAGAGGATTAATATATAGATTTGATTTTATTTTACTTTTTTTCTTTTGGTACCCAGGATCAAACTAATATCTAGCATATATAAAGACCTAAAAAAAAAAAAAAAAAAGATTCCCCAGAATTAAACACCTAGTCAGAAATGGGCAACTGAGATGAACAGACACTCATCAGAAGTACAAATGACTGATAAATACATGTAAAAAAAATATTCAGCATCACTGGCCACTAGATAAATGCAAAATGAAACAACATTTAGATTCTATCTTAACCGAGAAAGAATATCTATCATCAAGAAATCAAATATTAACAATTTCTGGCAAAGCTGCAAAGGAAAAGCAACCTTTCTATATTGTTGGTGGAAAGGTAAACTGATAGAACCTCTATGGAAATCAGTATGAAAATTCCTCTACAAACTAAAATTAGAAATTCCATTCAACTCAGCCATTCCCCTTCAGGCTACCTTCCTGAAAGAGTTAAAGACATTCTGTTACAGTGATACATGAATACCCATGCTTGTGACGGCACAATTCCGAATAACTAAATCTTAGAAATGACCTATATGTCCATCAACAGAACGGATCAAAGATCTAAATATTAAAACAGAAACACTAAATCTGCTGGAAGAGAGAATAGGGAGAACTCTTGAAGACAAAGGTATAGGCATAGACTTCATGAACAAAACCCCAATTGCTGGAAACAATAAAAAGAACTAATAACTGGGATCTCATCCTATTAAAACGCTTTTGTACAGAAAAAGAAATCGCCAACAGTGAAAAGACACCTCACAGAGTGGAAAAAATTTTTAGCCACTTGTGCTTCAAACAAGGACAGAACATATAAAGAACTGAAAAAACAGACCCCCCAAATTTAAAGACCCAATCCAAAAATGGGCATGTAAGATGAATATTCACTTCTCAGATGAAGAAATACAAGCAGCAAATATATGACAAAATGTTCAACATCACTGGTTATTAGAGAGATGCAAATTAAAACAACACTGAGATTCCATCTCACCCTAGAAAGAATGACTGTCATGAAGAAATCAACCAGTAACAAACACTGGAGGGGCGGTGGAGAAAAAGCAACCCTTCTCCACCGTCAATGGGAGTGTAGACTGGTGCAACCACTGTGAAAATCAGTGTAGAGATTCCTCACAAAAGTGGGATTCTCTCTCTGTACCATCAATGCCTGAACAAACCTCTCCTGTCAGGAGCTCAAGGGACCCAAGAGAGAAGCAGAGGCCATATTCTGATGCAAGCAGACAGGTAGGTCTCAACCACCACAACTCTGCCAGCTTCAACTGCAAAGTTGAAACAATTTAGAAACTTTATTTTTTGGGTTGAAGACCAGAAAAACAGACACTAGACTGAAGACAGAGGTAATTTAAGAAACATCGCCAGCAGTTACCAGCCCAAGTTCTTTCCAAAGTATCTCAGAGATGCTGACCGTCCTTTCAAAACTCAGGACTAACGAGAGCAATTGACTGGCTTCCTGGTTTAGTTGTTAGACTTAAATATGGATATAGTGCTAAAAAATACAAAGACTTAACACTTCTAATGCAAAAAATATTGACAATGCAACTAAAAATGCACAGCCACTGATCAATTTGTAAGTAAATAATCCCAATTTTAAGGCTGGTATAATGGTTTTGGCTAACCTCCTTCAGATTCAGCTCCATGACGACTACGGTTCAGAAGCTCCTAACACGTGACACACTTGCTAAGCCAAATCAAACAGAAGAGGGTTTGCCTGGTGCTTTAGAAAACATATTCTTGGTTTTGACACAGGAGATGCAATTCTTAAGCTGCTCAAATTCTGCAACTGCTACATAGAGAAGAACTCAGAGAGCTACAGATAAAAATTAATGAAGTCACAGTAGCTGTTCAGGCAGTTATTGCTGATCCAGAGACAGACCACAGATGAGGGAGAGCTGGAAGGTGAACACTTTAGACTTCAGCCTCTTCTCTACTTCGTGCAGTCGGGAACTATACACTTCTGGCATGTATTTGGAAATCAATCTCACTCTGGAGGGAGAAATCCCAGGAAACTGACTACATGCTAGAAATTTACCATGTTGGTTTTTTTTTTTTTTTTTTTAAGTTTAAGAAAGTGAAAAAAAAATATCCTAGGATTAGAGGTCCTATTTGATCCAGCTATTCCTCTTCTGGCTATCTTCCCAGAAGAACTAGATACTTCACATCAAGGCAGTATATGTGCAACCACATTTATAGCAGCACAGTTTGTAATAACTAAATATTGGAAACAACCCCAATACCCATTAACCGAGGAATGGATTAAAAAAAGATGTGGTCTTTTTATACAATGGAATACTACTCAGCCATAACAAAGGATAAACTTGAGACATTTCTACATAAATAGATGCAATTTGAGACTATACTCTCAAGTGAAATAAGTCACTCACATGTAAACATTGCATGGTCTCCCTGGTAAGAGAAACTGAAAGAACAAATAAGGACCAGAATGTATAACAGATATTGTGAGATGAGAAGAAACTGTTCAAAAGGAAAGAGCAATTAGGGTGGGGGAAAGGAGAAAGGAAGGAAAAGAAAAAAAGGATTAAAGAAAAAGATAAAATGCAAGCAAAGCTTTATAAATAGGGCAGCAAAGCGAAGTTAAAGGGAAGAGGGGATTTGGAAAAAAAACAATCAAAATATATCAGGTACAGGTACAAATTTCCTACGATGAATATGATCATTATATATATCTAAAACATACCAATAAACTTAATTTAAAAGAACACAGAAGAATAGATAAAGAAAATGTGGTATTTATACACAGTGGAATACTATTCTGCTATGAAGAAAAGTGTCATCTGTAGAAAAATGGATGTAGCTTGAATCCATAATGTGGAGTGCAATAAACCAGATACACAAACCTAAATATACACGCTTTCTCTTCTAAGAGAAGTCCAAAATGTAAATAAATTAGGGTAGTATAGAAGATAACAGGTAGTGGAGAGAGATCTTCAAATGGGGAGGGGTCTAGGGCTAGAGAGGGGAGAGGGAGGGGGCACAAAGGGTCACGGTATGATGCATACATGTACCAAATCCCCCATGAGTGCGCTCACTATGACCACAAACATAGGCTAATAACAAAAATAGTGCACGGGATGTGAGGATGTTCGTGTGTGATACAACATGACGGTAAGCTGAAAAACCTACTGAGCTTGGGTCTTTGTATTCCGGAAATCTTTCTTAAACTCCAAAATGTGAACCAGTCCTAACTCCCGGGAAACTGCCAGAGAATCACAAAATATAGCTTAGAATCATCTATCCTGCGGTTTTCAAATTCAAACTCTTGTCACTCTACACAGTATTTCATCAAATCTCATACATTATTTATTGTAAGAACATACTTTATACACCAGTAGGAAAGAAAAATACACTGTCAAGTACCACTGAATTTAAGACATATCTTGATTTCAGAGATATTAAGAGTGTAGGAAAGATGTAAGACTAGAATTGATGAAATGACATTAAGTCCATTACCAAAATTAAATGCTATTCAACATATAGTGAACAGTTCACATATCTCAGAGTGGAATGTCATCATCATCTATAATTAAAATACAGTTACCTTTTCTAGTGAACCTATTGCTCGAGTCATTTTCTAAATAATACATTAAGGGATCGCCCACACATTGACTATATCCAACATGAACACAGCTACCAGAATGTATTGCAGTAGCTAAATTTACCTTTAAATACTACTTTAAAAGTTGGCTAAGATACACTGATTAATACATTCCTACCAGCTTGAACCATGGGTTTGAACCACAGCGGTACACACATGACTGTCCCATCAGGCAGCATGTGACAGTCCCACTGCATGGTTCAAGACACCCAATGGAACAGTCATGCATGCACGGCCCTGTCATGAATGTACTAAAGATATGCATGCTGCTAAAGCCCTCCATCCTGTCGTGCAATTCATGAAATAAGGAAGTTCCTCCTAAAGCTGACAAGATGCAAGAACCAGGATACAAGGGCTTATAGCCATAAGTCTTGTTTTAAAGCACATCATTTTGTTCAGGCTGCAACTTTTTTTTTTTTTTTTTGGTCTTTTTGAGACAGGGTTTTGCTGTGCAGTTCAGGTTGGCCTTGAGCTCACTTTGTAGCCCAAGCTGGTCTCAAACTCATAACGATCCTCCTGCCTCAGCCTCCCAAATGTGGGGATTACAGGTGTGCACCACCACACACAGCTTCAGACTGCAACTTGCAAAAGTTATTAACAATCTTTCAGTTCTTTCCTAGTTATATCTTTCTTCAATAATATCCTAAGGGTGTTTCCAAAATTACTTTATACTATTGAAGTATCATTTCCTTTATTAAAAATTTCCAGAAACAAATATTAATCTTTGTTTTTCTATGGCTTTGGGGAGGGGTCCGGGAACCACCATTATGTTTGTCCAGTTTGCTTTAAAAAATATTTTCTAAGGCTTGAGCCTCTTTTTATATTAAATATACAAATCTGGACATTTTCCTTCAAATTTAAGGTCAGCTCAAAATGACCTGAAGCTTTCTCCCTAATGATCCCTTGGATTTTAACAACCTGTTCTTAATAATAAGATGTTCAGAAAAGAATATGCCTTATTGTACAACAAGTCATAGTTTCTCTTTTATGCCTAAAGAGATTTCATTCCTAGTAGTACTTAAAAACACCTTTAAAAGTTTCATATGAACATAAGTAAACTAAGGTAAAACTTATTAAGTACTAACAGCCACACTAATACTGCAAGGGTGTGCACAGTATGTATTCTATGTGAGGGACTTTACATACGCTCTGCAGTCCTCACAGTTATTCAAGGAAGCCTTTTCATAACGAGGCTCACAAATCCAAGGCCTGCTGATTCCAACGCTGCCTTCTGCCCTTTTTACTATGTAGTCTTTTATGCAGAGGGTGGACTAAGTGGAGACAGTATCACCTTTCTATCATTCTGAAGGAAATTACGTGAAGAAAGCCTCTGAACACACAGCATCCCACACAGGCTCAGAAAAGTTAAACTCAGATAGAAAACACCAAGTGTGGTGAGGATGTGAGACAAATGGAACTTTCACATACTGCTGGCGGGAGGATATAGTGGTAAGAATCACTATGGAAAATCATCTGTCTATGAACACTAGAATGGATAGACAAACTGCAGCAGTACTGTTCAGTCAAGAGAATGAGTGGTTTACATGCAGTAAAACAGACTAGCACACAAAAGACGCGAGAAACAAGGGTACATGTTATGTGACTCCGTTTCCACAAAGTTCAAAAACAGGCAAAGTGAATCTTTGATGTTAAAAGTCTGGACAGTGGCTCCATTGTTGGTTGGGTTAGAGATAAGAAAGGTACAAATAGGATTGCTGGGGCACTGCAAATGGTCTCTTCCTTCATCTCGGTGTATTCCATTTGTGATAATTTATTGAGTTGTATATTTACACTGTTCACTTTTCTATATATGTATTTCAGGAAAAAAGCTAAAAACAATAAAACTTAAGTTTCCAGGAAATGCTAATTCCCTGGATAACCTGCAGAGAGACCTGTTTTCATTACCTGCCAGCCTTCGCAGCAATGCTATTCGCTGTGCTAGGTGTCCTAATGGAATAATGAGGCACCAATAACTACTTTCCAAGGGGGCTGGAGGTCAAGGAAGAAAAGGCTAATAAATAGAAGGGTCTATTTTTAAGGGAAAAGCAATCAAGAAAGAACATCTCATTTGTAATTTATAATTACTTCCAAATCCCTATACAGAATACAACCTATTAACACAATTCTTAAAAAATAAAGTTTATTAAACTATGAGTTGTTCTAGTTATTTGCCCAGAATTACAAAGAATCAAAGAAGAAACATTAGACTGTTCATGGAGCTTTTACATTAGTTCTTCCTCAGACTCTCAATTGAGTGTGAAATCTACGTGTTTAAGAAATATAGGCAGGGTCCTCAAGGAGCAATTTCTCAAGACAAAAGACTTTGGGAACTAATTTACTCTAATAACTTTTTTTAAATCAGGAGAAAATTTGTACAGTAAGATGCGTGACGTTATTCGCAGGCACCATGCACTGCCAACCCAGCATTCCTTGACCCAGACTTCAACAGAGAACAGTCTAGAAGTCAACAGTCCTGGTCCTTCTTAACACATTACATAGTCCACTGAGCCTCAGTTTTCCTATCTCAGTATACGAAAGAATGCCAGCTACCCATGAACAAGTTCTAAGGAAAAGGCTTATAAGTAAGCATTGGTAATAGTCTTAGAAATGTGAACACTATCATTTTTGTAATATTGCCATTTTAATCTCACCTACAAATTCCCTGAGTCTCCTTTTTAAAGGGTAACAGCGGGGAACTGCCATTACAGGGCAGGTCCTTTACACTATCACTGATTTGCCTGGGCAATGCCATTTTATCAGTGAAGAACTTGGTTCTGATTTGGACAAGGCCTCAGAACAGTCATTGCTGGAGTTAGGATCTGAAGTCCAGGGCTGTCCCCTCCCCCAGACCAGATGATGAATGTACGGCAGGCACAAGGGCAGACATTACAGATAAAAGCAAGACACTCTTTCCTCTGATCCCAGATACAGCCTCAAAATTCCTCAAAAGGCAGATCCTCAGGACGCAAAGAAGGCAAAAAGGAAGATGTAAAACAGAACACATAGCTAGCTTTTGTGAAAGAAGACTCAGGGACATATTGTCTTGTATACTTTTACTCATTTAAAATGTTAGAAACAATTAATATAAGAAAGTAGTAACTGGGCTGGGAGAGTACTTACCTAGCATGCATGAAAGCACCCCACTGCCACACACACACACACATAGAAAGAAATAGTGATTACTGATGGAAGAGAAAGAGGCAAAGGAATGGGGTATTTGGAGACAGGGTAGTTTAATTCTTGAGCCACATAAAGGGACTGTTTTTTTTTAAACTGTAAGTTTAAAATCCTGCTGGGCATGGTGGCACACGTCTGTAATCTGAGCACCTGGGAGACTGAGGCAGGAGGACTGCTGCAAATTCAAGGCCAGCCTGGGCTACAAAGTGAGTTCAAGGCTAGCCTGAGCTACATAGCAAAACTCTGTCTCAAAAAGAAAAAAAGAAGATCCTCAACTTAGCACTATAGCCAATGAATACTTGCAATTAAGACTTAATTAAACATATAAAAACATAGTAGCCAGCTTGGGCTACATAATGAGTTCAAGACCAGCCTCTACTATACAGTGAGACCATGTTTTAAAAAACCAAAAACCCAATCAAGAAAACAATAGAAAAAATAAAAGCACACACTACTGCACATAGAAGTGCGAGAATGCCTTGGTTCAGTCCTCAGCACCAAAAAAGTAAAATAAATACAAGAAGGAAGGAATATGTAAAATATCAAGGACTCAGGAGGCCTTATTAAGATGGTACTAGGTCAACACCAGAGGGCTGGGAAACCAGGAGATAACCACAAGCCCTTTAGGAAGAACATTCTAAGAGAATGGCAGGTTGTTCAAAGAACCTATAAAGAGCCTGTGTAGCTAGAACAAGAACAAGGAAAAGCCAAGGCATGGTGGCACACCCCAGTAATTCCAGCTACTTGGGAGGGTGAGGGAGGTGAATCACAAGTTCTATTCTAGCCTGGGCAACTGAATGAGGCCTTGTCTCAAGAGTTAAAAGAATTTTTTAAAAAAAGATCTGAGAATGTGGCTCAAAAGCACAGCACTTCCCTAACATGTGCAAAGCCCATATTCAGTCCCTAGTACCACCCAAAAGCCAAAAACTCAAAAAACCAAAAAATAAGAGTTGGGGGGCAGTAATATAGAATTACACTTAGCAATAAGATTAGATCATTTAGACTTACATGTCACGGGGAAGAGCTGTTTTCACTCTAAGTGAGACTCGTGTCAATGGAAGGCTCTGAACTGTGTAGCGACGGAAATATAAACTGTCTAATAGTATCACTCCAGCTGCTGTGTTGAGCTTGTAGTGGTACACAAGGTCAGACGCAGGGAAACCAGTGTGGCTGACAGCTCATAAAATGACCCCAATAATCCCCACTTCCTAGTAGTCAAGCACTAGTATAATCCTCTCCCCGTGAGCATAGGCTAGATTTAGTGACTCACAACCAATTAGCAAGTTAGTTCAACAACCCAAGCAACAAATGACAGTGGTCTGAACTCCAGTGTTAACAGTGGACGTGGTGAGGAGTAGCGGATTGCGAGTGTACTTTACAGTTAGAATTAAGTTGATTTGCCAACATGCGAGATAGACTGAATATAAGCAGGGCAAAGGGAACAGAAATGAATCTGAGTCTTTTTTTATGAGAAAAACTGAAAAATCAGAATTGCCATTTTTAGA
>PVLD010006184.1:57500-103242 GCA_004027595.1 Dinomys branickii
ACACTACAAAATGTCACAAGAATTTTTCTTAAGGACGAGTCCTGGGCTAACAAACAATGGCAGAAAAACTGCAGATGAAGATGGTAGGGGCAGACTTCCAGCATCAGGTAAGGATCGGAAGGACAATAGTGGGAATTAACTATCCCGTTTGTTAGGCTGCCAACTGTGTGCCACGAACTCCTCCTTAGTACTTTAGAGCACTAAGCACTGATGGACGCTTTCTGGGCTCAAACCCTGATACACACTGAAGAAGTGTGCCGCACCACTCGTCCAGAAGCAGGCCCAGGACACGCTGAGTAACACTGTGGTTCCACTTGTCATTAGTGTGAGGCGCTTCAAGCAGAAGTAAATGCCTCAACATTAAAATTCTCTTCCCTTGGCCATACCACCCCCATGAAGCATATCTCAATTATATTAGAGGTCATGGAACATCCAATTTATGGGCTAATCAGGGGCAATTATTCACTGATCTGCCAATTCCAGTCTATTCTACATATTTATACTCATGTCTGAACCACCAGGTTAGATGCAGAGAATGCAACCAAAGGGGCTCATGAGAATCAACAGAGCTCCTCAACTGGGAACTAGGAGAAGCGGAGGGGAGTGAAGTTCTGAGGTGAGGTAGGAGACAGGCCGGCAGGGACTGGAAGGAAAGAAACCCAAGGAAGAGAGAAGGTGCAAGTTGGAAGAGTTGTGTTAAAAAGGAACGCAAAACACATGATACAAAATGACAAAGTAGTGGAGAAACTATTATAAAGCAAATCTGAATCTTTCCAGTTATTGTATGTGTGGAAAATACTTCCCTTTGAACACATTAAAGGAAGGCAGAGAGAGAACTGGGCAGCTGAATTAAGAACAGGTGGGGAACACTCAAACCCCACTTTTATAAAGGGAATAGGGCAATATGCTTTGACATAATACCCGCTTATTACTGAGCTGTTGCTGTCTTTTAGAAACGCTGCATATGTTCTGATGATGTTGTTCTGTTTTTGCTGGGATACACCAAACAGGAAAAGATAGGACACATTTGTGGTTTTGTAGCTTGTTTTCTTGGCATTTCAGCAGGACATTGGCAAGTTATTCAAACATGAAATTGCCACCAAAATGCCAGGAAGCTGCTGATTTTCAAATCATTTTTTGAAAATAATTCTTGCTCAGCAGCAGTCTCCTGTTGTCCAGACAGGTCAGAGGCTTCCCTCTAGGAGGGCTCCCAACACTGGAATGTCTCCCTCACAAACACATATGCGCACATTTTGCACTGTGGTATGTCACCTAAATGTTTTGGCTGGCTGCACTTTTAGTCTCAGTATGGCACAATGTTCAGAGACTGCCAATTCCAGAAACACATTCTGCAGGGTAAATGGATTAATAAGACTTGGTGGTATTCAACCTAATTTAATTTCATTGGTCCTTTACAGCAGGAGAACCAATGTTGGTGAGTAACTCTGAATGTGAACAAAAAGAAATCCCTTTTCAATATTTTCAAATCTGTATCAAGTGCTTTTCTTATTTCTAGGACCAAACACTATTGCCAACAATCAAATTAATGAAATTTTAGGGAATTTTATTCGGACGTGAAACATATCAGTCATTTAAATAATGCCTTGGGTACATTTTCATTTAATCTAGAGCTGGCAGGCCCGTGGGCAACCCTGTCTCACATCAGCCCTTTGAGATACTTTCACCCTCACAGAATATATTAATAAAGCACACTCTACTCTTTTTTAAACCACACAAATAATACATATATACATTTCACTTGATACTAAAGTCAAGTTAGTAAACAGTGAACGAGAGCTCTCCCTTTGCCAGTAGCCCCTCAGCAGGGCCCACTGCTGCAGACTGGCGCACACCTGCCTGGGGAAGCAGTGCTCTCAGAGCCAATGCCACTGACAGCCAACCCTTCTCCTCCCTCCCCGAAGACCTGGTGGCTTGAAAATCTTACTCTGTAATGCGATATGTTGGAAAGGTTTTGATCCTTGTCAGAAATACCTCACACATTAGTAAAGTAAGTGATCTTTGAGTAGCTTGTAGGAGTACTTTTGAAAAATACTGCCAACATTCAGTGGCTGCTCTGGCTCACTGGTTTACCACCCATTCTGAGTGCCAAGTTATTTTGTCTGTAAGATCTTGGAGAAAATGTTAATATAAAAGGTGGTACAGTCAAGTTGTGTGTTAAAAGACAAAGAAGGTGGGGAAGTATTATCAATGATCACAATTGCTCTTCTGAAGTACTAATTTAGCAGAAGGCAAAATATCATTTATACAATAAATGAAATATAAGAATTTTCTGGCCCTTCCATTTTATGGTTAATTTAATAGTAACTAGTTCAGTATCTCAGATACATTTCAATCAGTAAACACATGGAGAGGCACAAGAGCATAATATTCTCAAAAACAGCTCCAGGGGACACCTTCTAGTGAACTACCTCTCTATTTAAGAGAGAGCCGTACCTGACAGAGCCCCACTCTGAGGGAGGCACAACCTGGTGTGCACTGCTGCCCTATTTATACTACTGCGGTCTTCTTACCCTCTTCCGGGACTCTTCAATGGCAGACAGCAGAGCATTGTCCTTCTCATTCTTCAGGAAGCCCTATGGAAAGGGAAATATAATACAACTTAGGTTAAAATTAACCTTCAAACAATGATGAGTAGACCAAAGGATAAAAGATAACCCTAAAGATATCTGCTCCCCTGTCCACTTTCACCCCACAAAATGCTCTCAACTTAAAAACATCAAAATAGACAATCTTAACCATGTTTCCACCTGGGAACACATGATGGGGTTTTGCCACGTGCACGTTCTATCCTACAATTATATTCATTGTTTATTTAATACTGGTGAGGTGAAGAAGAGCATGTACAAGTCTGATTTAGCATACCCTGGGTATTGAAGCCTGAAAAATGCAACTATACAATACTACAATGGGCAAGAGGACAGGTTTTGGAACATGAGCTTCAAATTCTAGTGCCTCCATTAATTAATGGCAGGGCTTTAATTAACAAGTCACTCAAACTTTCTAAACCCCAGTTTGTTCTTGCCTAACAATGATAATATAACCAACTTCTTGGCCCAAGGTTTGACACACATAGCTCTATTATTAGAATGATTAGGTCTAGATCTATTGGTGACACCAAGGAAAGAGATGCACAGGGTGTTTTCCGTTGTTGTCATAGTCTTCATTTGCCTGGGCCAATGTCTGTTGGGGAAGGGGACAGGACACTATGTCAACAGCCACAGTTGCAGGCAGGCAGAGAGACACAATGGACAGAGTGGCCTTCTATGCAACATCTTCACACACAAGACTGAAGGTTTTTTTCCACAGTTTGGGATATAGAGGCCAAAAGAGAACAAGTAAACTGACCCACCAACCAACACATGGAAGTCAAAGTCTTCAGCTGTAACATAAATACAAGTTACCTTACATATGAGACCCACCAAAACTGTGAGGAAGGGTACATGTGTGCCAAGTACACTCCTGGTAGATTCACACATCTAAAATAACCAATTTATTCAGAGTTGTCATTTTGTTTTTCATTCAGGAGATATAATACAAAGTAAAACTAAGCAAAAAGTTTTAGAATAATAAACTAAAACCCATTTGACCACTTTCTTATATTTGAAACTTACAGTCAGTTTATTAGATTTTGATTACTTATATTTTATTGTATTTTTTCAAATAGTCCTAGATACAAGGTTGCTAGTCCTCTAAAAAAGGGGGGGGGCAAATAGGAAATGTAATTTAACTAGAACATTATTACTCTTCAGAGATTCCGCAGACCCTTATGTATTGGCCCATTATTCTCCCACAACTGCTATATCTACCCCAAACTGGACAGTGCATGGAGATGAACAGGGACAGCGGCCAGCAACCAGAAAATAGTCCTCTCAAGAAGACTGCTCCAGGGTACTTCTCAGAATAGAGTATGAAGACTGTTTCAAGTATCTATGCTACTAGTTTCTAGCAGATGAAATCTCAAGGGCTGGGACATAGCTCAGTGGAAGAACACCTGCCTGGCAAGCATGAGGCCCTGAGTTCAATTCCCAGTACCAAAACCAAAAAAATTTCAAGTAGTGCTTAAGAATAAAAAGGAAGAAAAAAAGACATTACTGCTTTGGGTCAGATTAGGAGGAAGCGGAGACAGGTAGATTACTCGTGTCTTGACACCAAAACTCATAGAAGCTCAAGCCCCTAATATAAAATGTCACAGTGTTTGCACATAACCTCTGCATATGTCAACCTCTAATCATTTATAATATCTAGTACAATGTAAATATCATGTAAACGGTGTGATGTTGTATTGTTTAGACACTACTGCTAAAAGAGAAACAAAAGTCTTTGTGTGTTTAGTACAGATGCAATTTTTTCCCTCCAATATTTCTGTGCAGCATTTGGTTGAATCCATACACATGGAACCCATGGACATGAAGGGCCAACCTGTAGATTCTAAATTTTTAAATCCATTTTTCATTCCTTTCCGAAATGTTAAGGTAGGGTTACAAATCATACTTTTGAAAAACCACATGTTAGTGCCCCATCTTTTGAGCTAATCTGAAATGCTGCTAAGTGCACAGCAGCACTGGGATTTGTGCGCCATCTAGTGGTGGTGGTGGGTTTATTTTAAAGAACATAAAAGGGATGATCAAAATACACGGTGATTGTTTAAATTTTTTAAAGAAAGTTATTACCATAGAAGACACATTGCCATTGATCCCCTTCAGTTCAAACACACTTATCCCATCATTCTTGACACTTTCGGAAGCAGTTCTGGAAGCCCTCTCTGGGGTCTTTATGAGGTGTCAATGCTGCTACTGAGTCCCCACCCAATGGAAAGGTAGGCTCGTAAAAGCATCAAGAGCGTGGCCTTACCTTCTCAGATCTGGTACCAGGCAACTTTTGGTTCTTTCCCAAAGTTAAAATGGCTGCATATGTTGAACATCTTGAAACAATTCAAGACACTGAGGCAGCTACCACAACACAACTAAAGACACCTCAAGGAAAGATACCCTCATACCCCTTAAAGAAAAGTAACAGCTGGCTGGAATTAAAGAGCTAAAAAACAAAACTGGACAGAAACGTAACCTGTCTCCAGCTGTCTGTGAGCAGTCTCACGCCCCAAGCTGGAGATGTATTTTTATGCCTTATCAGAAAGTGGGTTCCTGGGGCAGTGTAAACTGGCTCTCTGCCTCTCTGAGGCCCTAGGGCACAAAAAGGCTAATAGCTCCCCTCCCTCGGAGACGCGCCAACGCCAACGTGTGAGACTGTGGGCCTCAGGGCCCCCCTTACGTGTGCCCTCATCATCTTCTCATCTGTTAACTGTCTTTAGTCTTCCGCCCAACCCCTTCAGCCCACTCCATAAAGAAAGCCTTACCCAGGCTGCCAGATAAAATGACTACTCCTTATGTCCCCGATCTCTTCACTTTCCAGTCTCCTCACTGCCAGAGTCCTGAAACAGATCTCTCTTCTAACCGGCTCCTTGAACATGTATGGGTTTCCAGCCCTCTCTAACACATAACAGCCCCCATTCAGGAAGCAATTAAGAGCTAGACACTTCTCTAGGCAATTCAAAGACATGACTGCTTATCATTTAACAATATGAAAGTATAGGCATGATCACCCAACTCTCCTCATCCTGTTTTCCAGATGAAAAACAGATTTCAATGTTTAACTAACTTGACCAAGGATTCTGGGTCAGAAAGAGGCAGAATTCAAATATAATTCTCACTCTCCATACAAACTACTTAAGAAACAGCAACCCTGTAAGTGGTGAAAATAAAATTTCTTTCCCACCCTAAAAGGATAAAGATCTGGAGGAGGGCAAAATGTCCTTAAATTTGTTTTAACCAGACATCAATTCTTTACAAAGGATGAAGCTGAGGCTTGGTGAGTAATTCTTAGGGTAGTTCAGACTGAGTATCCTTTGTCTGAAATGCTTAGGATCAGAAGTATTTTGGATTTTAGATGTTTTTTTCCAGACTAGGGGGCTGGGGAGAAGAAAAAAATTATATATATATAAATATAATGAGACATCTTATGGTTGGAACTACATCTAACCATGAAATTCATTTTTATTTCACATATACCTTATATACCAATTGCCAAATGGTAATTACACATAATATTTTTAGTTTTGACTGCAACCATCACATAAGCTCAGGCATGTCATTTTCTACTTGTGGCATCATGTCTGAGCTCACAAAGTTTCAGATTTTGAGGTAGTTTGGATTTCAGATTTTTGGATTTAAGGACACTGTACGTATAACAGTTAACACTTCTCTGGCAACGACTTTGTGTCAGGCATAATAAGTATATTACACACATCTGGTTATTCTTCAATTTTAACTCAAGGCAAAACTTTCAATTCTACTTAACTAGGTATTATACTTTATAATATCCTCAATATAGTTTAAAAGTTGAGCAAGCTGTATGATGCAGTTTCTAGAAATTTTACCAACTCTAAAATTCTCTGGGGATTCTACATTAAGATGACTCAGTTCATACGCAGCAGAGCTCAGGCTAGAAACTAAATTTTCCGGCCCTTTTTACCCTCAGCCCCCACTATGCTTTCTCTCATCGCAGCACACCAAGGTAGATGTTTGCCACTTACATTTTTATTTTTTTATTCCCCACCCCCGATCCCGTCTTACATCATGAGGGAGGACAACAAATGTCAAGGTTTTGGCATTCCTTTAGAGCAATGGTTTCCAAAACGTGAGTCAGAATCCATAATTGAGTCATGAAATCAAACTGCAGTTTTAAAATGAAACAACATGCAACATTGATATGTGGTATGGGTTAAGTATTGTTTTATGAAACATTTGTTTCACTTACATATATTTATGGGTGGGTCTATGAAGTGGATCATACTGTAAACTACATTTCTTACCATGGGTCACAGTCCCAAAAGATTTAAATCACTGCTCCAGAGGTCAACTCTATACTATTCCAAACTATTATTACTGTTTTATTGTTAGGGAACAAAAAATACCATACGTCTACTCAAGCAGTTATCTTCCATCTCGCGTTGCACCTTTAAGTAGGCTGGTTGTCTTACAGTGTATACAGGCTGAGAACAACGGTAAACATAACCTCAAGATAAGCGGACTCTCTTATCAAACATGTAGTTATACCTCCAAGATATTGTGGCCAAAATGGCTCTTAAATGCTCAAATCCAGAAACACAGGGATAAAATGGCCTTATTTTTAATCACCACTCAGATTCTGGATTTTAGAATATACAAATGGCAGCTAAATTCTACTGTAGGAAAAGAAACCGAGCAAAAGGATGCTTGTTTTTGCCAAAGGGCTAAATTTTCTCACTTTACTTACGTTCCTGAAGTGAAAACTATTAAGAAATGAGGGTCTCTGTGAGAAAAAGTTCAGTATTCCCATTCGTTAGCTAAGAAAAGATGGCACCCAAAAAAAGAGCTTCCATCGACTCTTTCGCCATTCTTTGCTTTCCATCTGCAACAAATAAATGATTTGCTGGATTGCTAGGTAACCGGCAAAGTCCTGCCTGGGAGAAGTTTTTAAAGACATGAAACAACAAGTCTAAGTTGATCCCACAAAGCTTCAACCATATTTTACACAACTCTCAAAACAGTTTTCCTGTCTCTTCCCTTCAATAGACAATATCCATTCTGTCAAAATACAGAGTGAGGCACTCACAACAGGCTAGATATTTCTTAGACGGTATCTGACATAACACAAAAATGTATGGTAGATATTATAAAAATCTTTGTTCAACCCTTACTTAATATACATTATATACAAATCAGTAAGAACTCTAACCAACGCTCTGGATCAAAATGGTATTAAGAGGTAGTGAGCAGTGCTATTAGGAATGGTTTAAAAAATTACTAAGGCATAAGAAATAGGTAGGTAGGCAAAATAAGAAGGAAAGAAAAAAAGCAAATTTTAGAAACTGAAGAATTTTGGTCAGTGCAATGGAGAAGAGTCTAAATTCTGTAAAGAAAGGAGTGTGAGTTGTAGCCATCATTTTGCTTCAATCTACTCTAAGGAAAATACTCTTTATCACCTCTTCCAAACCGTCTGCAAAGGTAACATTCCTTACAGAGAAAACAAAGAAGGAGGAAGTAGGATATTCTTCACATGAGCATGACAGAAATCCTGCCAGTACTCAAAAGAGCCAGAGCCGCTGGGCTTATCAGATGGCGTGGACCTGCCTTTCATTAGCTCCCTTTTGCAAGGCCTGTACTGAGACTGCCTCAGGGAATCTTTCAAGTGCAGAGATATTCATTACTGATAAAAAACACACAACACACTAAACTCAACAAATTTTTAAATTGGAGTATTTTCAAGATCTGGAGAATCTCTGAAGGATTTATGGCATATTTGGTTATTTTATCACACCACTATACTACAAGAAAATAACACAAAAAATGTCAGCTTAGAAGGCCCATGAGAGGCTGAATCTTCATCTAGAAGGAATACAGACTGAACACTGAAGTTCTAGCTTATTCTCCAACTCAGATATTTAGTGAGTCCCACTGTTTTGTTTTCTACAAAAATTTTAATACTTTAAATCACCCATAAATCATCTGTTCACAGATTCCATACATATGTTCTAAAATACTCCCACAGAAAGCAGTATTAAGTGCGCACAGCTGACATCTGCCAATTGTAATATATTTTTAATGCTTTGTAGGATTTCTCGCTGTGCATGTATGTGAAAGACTAGCTGCTTTCCTTCAGCAGGCGGCAGCAGACACCGTGAGAGTGCTAGTGGGGTTCCCCCATTTGCAGGCGCTGCAGCTCCGTGGTGCTGCGGACAACTCTACAGCCACAGGTGGCAGACCTCGGTGATATAACATGGCAACGGGTGGTCACCAGGCCATCTGCCATTGTCAGGATACCAGGTCCCATTTTTTCACCGTTTGTGCTACTGGACTGAAAAAGGGTTACACAATGTGACTGGTTTGAGCCCATCAGGGGGAACAAATTCCTTGGCCCACAATTCCAATACATCTCATAGATGAGTGAGAACTCAATGGTCACTAGGAAATTCTAAACTCAAGAATACACGGCACTGGGTAATGCCTCCTCTGGGGCCAGCGAAGGACCGACAGGCAACATTTAGAACTAAGTGAGCTGACATGCCTGGTCCCTTCCAGGGCATGCTAAGAGAGCCGTAACAGAATTCTGTCTGCCTGCTGGCCTTCAAAGGCTTAAGAGAGTCACTCGCTTAAGTTTATCTACTTACTTTCTGCAAATCCCTTTTAGTTGCTTCTCACCCCCAACTTCCCTCAAAAGAAAAAAAACATCAAGTGTAACAAAATTCTAATTTCCAAGATTTCAGCACTGGATAAAGAAAGAAAATAAAAAAGAGAACATTTCATAAACCAGAAGGAAAAACAGCGGCGAGGATAGGGGCGTGCCAGTTCTGTGGTGATTAGCAAGGGGTACAGCGATGCGTGCCAGGCCTCCCCTGCCAACATAATGCAGGTACACAGCTACCGAACGTCTCTCCTGATTTCTATACCAAGACATAAAGCTGGGGCTATGGGGCTGCTGTACTTTGACCTAAACACAGGTCAAAGGTAAAGGGTTACATCCCGGTGAGGGCAATTTCAATCTCTTGGCTACAGCTGAGTCCATTCGCCTTTTTGGGGACACCCTTGATCTCGTCTCCCCTCTAGTCGGCCATCCAGGAAAGAAAAACAGCTCCTCTAACTCAGCTACTGAAAGGTTCTGGAGACTCCATAGACAGAGGTAGCAAGTAATAAGGGTACAATAGTAATGATGATCACAGGCGCTACTGGGGAAAACAATGTTTTTTTTTCAGCGAATCTTCTCCCCTACCAAATCCAGTGAAGCCCTGCCACACAGAGGGTTGCATAAGCCACCTCTTTGCCTGTCACAAGAGCACTGGAGGGGGAATGTGACTTATTCAGTGCTGCTACCTCAGTACTTCCAGGAAAACAAGCCAGGGCCTGCATCCTAGTGAGCGCGCCATGACGCAGTAGGATGTGCCAAGCTGCAGTGGCAAGGCCTCTGCTGGCCACCTTCTCTTTTCACTTACTGACAGCAGGAGGCCAGAGAGAGCACTAGAGGTCAGGGCAAGGAGGTACTGAGCTAAGAGTGCACGGACTGCTGAGGCGGCCAGAGTACAGCATTTTATCTCCTCTGCCATCTGCACGGCACACTTGCTAGGGATAAACTCTGGAGACACAAATAGGATAAGTATTAACAGTGTGCAGGCCAGCTGCAGTGGCGCATACCTATAACCCCAGCACTCAGAAGGCTGAGGCAGGATTCCCTTGAGTTTGAGGCTGGCCTACACTACATAGTGAGTCCAAGACCAGCCTGAACTACACAGTAAGACCTGTCTCAAAAAAACAAAAAACAAAACAAAACAGAAAAACCGAAAGACAAACAAAAAGTGTGCCGAACAGTCTCTGGTTTCAAAGAAGGGCAGGAAAAAGCCCCCACCTATGAAAAGATCTAGAAAAATATGAAGTCCAGACACTCTAGATGAAGAAAAAACAATAAGGATTTCATTAAGGGATGACAAAAATGCCTCAATATGTCCATCCTGGAGATGGATTTGTTCACATCCACACAGTTTTGAGCATTAAAACTGTACTGCAGTAAAAAGTGGGAATACGAAGATAATGACCTTTAAAAGGAAGCAAAAGCAAGATTTGGGGGCTGTGAGGGGAAAGAAGAGCTGAGGGCGTGTCTCAGAGGTGGGCGGGGGAGTCTGCAGCCTTCAGCAGGCTGATTCTGCAGGGCTCCGGATTAATCCTGAGTTCTACTTAGCGAGAGCAGCACGGTTAGAACAGTGTTTGGGAACCACTTCTCATATTAATTCCCTGCTGGTACACAGTGTCAGTCATTCACACCGCAGTCGAAAACCACAGCTCCTCCTGCTATGCAGCAATGCTTATGCTGATGGGATCGGAACACCAATCATCAGGACAGTCACAGAAAAGGAGCTTTGGTTCTGCCGCAGTTTCTTCGTACTCAGAAATTATTTTTTCAATAAATTTGGAGATTACTAAAACAAACAAGAAGTCTTCTTTAATAACTTTACAGTGTTTTAAATGGAATTTGACAAAATATTTCTTTGCAAACTGTACTTATGATTTCACATGCTCTGTAAAACCTTAAATTAAGTTTAGAAACGTTTTGACTTTACACTGTCAGGGCTGCGGAATACTGCAGAATGTACCACTCACCATTGTCACCACAGGTATAGTAAACATGAAACACTGCTTAGCTGGTGTGACAAACACATGTAATAGAAGGAGAGAGGGCAGGATCTTTTTTTTTCCCCCCAAATAGAAAATGTTTGAAATTGACAAGGAGCTAAAATTCTTTTGCTGGTTTCATCATACACAGAAGAAGGGGTGATCCTGTACTGTGGGACCCCACATACCTAGAGTCAGACACGTGACCTGCTCAAAACCACTTCAGAATACTTGGCTTCACAGCAGATAAACATGACAACTTGCCCAGCCCAGGAGATGGGCACCACGCCACCCTTCATGCCACACCTACACAGCAGACATAAAAGCATGGCTTGCAGGGTAGATCATTTGTTTAAATGTTTATACATGATGAAATTATAAATGCATATCATCTTCAATACAAGCCTCAGAAGACTCCAAGCATACCTCAGTAAGTCATTTCTGGCACAGCTCAAAAGGAGTACCTCTATGGGTTAGGCTGCTAAGGCAGACAGACTGCTGAAAACTCAACCCATTAGATTACTCACCAGCAAGCCTACAAACAGAGAGAAACACAGTCAGGTAGACACAGCGGTATGACATGACACAGATTAGGAGTCAAGTGGCCTGCATTTAGGGTAAAACCAACTGCTTTTCAATGTATGACCTTGAGAAAGTTATTTAAGCAACACACCTGTTTTACTTAACTGTAGGACGAGCCAATTATGCTACATGAACTCTTAAGGTCAGCTCCATAAATCAGATGTTCAGAAGAGATGGGAACAGGTGAGAAATAAGCATTGCCATTACCACTATGGCTACAATTTATTTGCAAAATAATCTACATCTTGAGCCACAAAAAAATACAATAAGCTTTGTTTTTTAAGGCAAACAATATATATTAATATATAGTAAATAACAATATATTATATAATATGCAATATATTACATAAAACCCAAGAAGAGCTAGAATGAAAACCTGTGTATTTGCATATGAATGCTAATTTCACTTTGCCATATAAATATATACAGTTCTACATTTTCTAAAGTGAAGGAGTAAGTTTCTATACTATAAAAGAAGAAAGCACAAAGCAAGGAATTTCAGAAGTGTTAATGTAATTTTTTAAATGCAACATTCAAAGCTACCTAGATATAACTGCTAATTGAGTCTTCAAGGAAATCTCAAAACTTCTCTCTTCTAAGGCCTCTTCAAACTCAACCGAAGGGAAAGAACTCAGCGGCCCACTTCCCACAGTGCTCCTGCTGACGCCATTTTGCTCCTTTCTCACTGCCATCTTAGTGCCACAGAACACTGCCCAGCGGGCTGGCTGACATGCTTGCTTATCTACACTATGGCACTACCACAGCACTCCAAGGTTGGAGAAGAAGGTGCTTTCTGTGCAAAAAGGACCAGCCCCTGGCTCTTTTGAAATTTTAAGTAGGTTAAAATTTCACGAGAAAACTGAAGTTTCCAGAGTGAAAAGAATCTGGAATCCCCTAAAATTATTAGGAAGGACAGCCTCTTCCAGCAACCAAACTTGAGTAGACCTTGGTGGAGGGAAAGAAAATAAGCAAAGGGGTCTCTGCTGTCTTCAGGGTGCCTACAAGGTGCTCAGCACATAGCTTCTTACAAAGCCAAAAGCAGGAAAGACCAGATTCAACTAAGTGTACTGCTTTGAAAATTTCAAAGGCTTTGTAACACTCCTATGCCACCCAGCCAAACATGTTATATGTAAGCCAAGCCTCAGTTAAAATGGAGTTTTAATTTGCTACTTTACTCTTTTATGTAAGGTACAACAATCCTTGTGAAAATTAAGGGAAAAGATCCCTTTGTACTCTACTATATACCTAAACAAGTAATATATAAACATCCCCCTCCACACTAAAAAATTACATCAAAACCTAAGCTTTTATGCTGCAAGCTAATATCAGTACCATGGTTTTACTGAATCTCTGTAAAATTCTAACCAAGGCTTATAAAAACTGAATCTCCCTATGTCAGAGAAAGGGCTAATATGAAGAAAAGTGTTCTCTCTCTACTTTCAAACATCTATTAATTATAGAAATCTATTAATTATAGAAAACAACATCCAGTAGCCAGGATGAACAGCGCCTAGCACAAAAACACCTAGAATAGCTGGCTTTATAAATTTGAGAGCAAGTTCAAAGGATTCTCAAGATATCAGTTCTGAAAAGATTCAACTCCTAAAACAGCTACTAAAGCATTTTAAGCAAATTGTTCGTGGTACAGACTACTGTAGAATACATTTACTATAAATTCTTCAGTCTTTAAAAGATAAACATACAAATTAAAGTTAAAATCAACTAGTTTCCTTGTAATAACAATACAAAAGAAAAATGAAATAAGCTGGGTCAAATCCAATTAAAGAATCAAAATTTATAAGCTTATAATTACAAATAAGTTTTATATGACTAGCTTTGAAGTCACAACTGTTAATTAAGTAGAAGGCACTAAATATCCTCATGAGTGAGAGCAAAAGCCTCAGTCTACTGATCTTTGAAGATAAAAATCCTATTTTGTCAAAATATTCTTTAATATATTTTAATCAGCAACTATAGGTCATTAACAATGGAGCATTTTCTTAACAACAAAACACTACAATTTAACAATTCTGTTCAGAAAGGGAAATATATATATATATATATACATATATATATATTTTAACGACAGTATAAAGAAGCCTCAACTCCTAAATTACCACATTCAGATTTCTTCTTTCTCCCAAGTGTCATTTCCATCACTACTAGTGATATATTCATACCTCTCATTAACTTCAATTATTAATGAACAATTAATTCAAATGTTAAAATTACTCATGAAGCCCATACTTCAAGAATATATATCCACCTATTTTTAACATGCACCTTAAAAAAAATCCAAGAATCTCTGTGCAACACCTTTCATATTTGCAGCATTCATTTAAAAGTCTATTTTGTCCATTCAACCAAAGACAAATTTCCAACCTCTCACCGCTATATGAGAAATACTTACCGTAGACAAAAGGATTCCATTTTCTTTCTGGGAATGTTCTCCACCCTCTTACAGAACTCTTCGGTATAGTGTGCAAATTCATTTTCTTAGTTTTATAGTAACACAGCTCCTGTGCCACAGAACCTAATGTAAATGAAATGGCCTTGCAGCTGCCTTCAGAATCTAGTTCACCTCGACCATGATACAGCTAATTGTTAAAAATGGTGGCTGAGACATTTTCCATACATTAAATTAAGGAGCTCTGATGAAGGCGTTGGCATCCACCCACTTCAGACAAAGGAAAATAATTTGCAACTGTACCAAGGCACAGATAATTGAGTCATCTCCCATACTGGGTCAGTGTTAAAGGTTTCCTCCATCTTTACAAAATGCAAACCACAGCTCATTGTCTCATCTCAGAAATCAATTCTTTGCAGTGCTGCACTGGGTCAGAGTTTTAAAGAAATCTTAAGTCATGGGCAAATCCAGACTTCTAGCACTGAGAAGAGCCACATTCTCACAGTTCCTCTCTTCCCTGAGCAGCTCTCCAGCAGCTGACAGCTCCTAAAGCCTTCCTATTGTTAAGAGTAAAGAAAAGTCCTACACCTCTGAAAGAAACTACTAAATCCCTAGGTGAGCAGTTTCCAAGTGCGAGCTTGTGACTGAGGTCCAAAACCTACAGGTCCCACAACACAAGCACAATCCCTTGAAATAAAAAGCTGAATATCTTGTTGTCTTTTTTTTTTTTTGAGGTAGTGTTGTTTTTAAAGGAAGACAACAAGTTGCTTTTTAATGCTGAACTAAAAACATTTTTCTCTGATATTAAGATATTAAAAGTATTTTAGGCAACATTGTAATTTCATTACTCTCCAGATAACGTTTACATGACTTAGGAAGTTTTCACTTCACTTACACAAATTACAAAAATCTAAACTATATTTTAAAAACACACCTTTGAGGCTGAATTCAAGGAATAAAAAGTAACTATCTTAATTTAAATTGCCAACAATTGATAATACTTAAGAATTCACATCTCCTATTTTATTCTTCTCATTTAAAGCCTAACACTCAAACATTTCCTGTGAGTAATTCCAAATATTTCCAATTCTCTCCAAATCACTGGATTCCTTGGTAAGATATCCTACACACACACACACACACACACACACACACACACACACACACCACGCACAGTAACTCACCTAGAATTCCAAAGAACTGGTTTTAGCAAAAGAGAAATTCTATTTTCATACATCACTTCATAGAAGAATTCTGCACTTCATATGCCTCTTAAAAATCCTCAAGAAAGTCCATATACTTCCTGCTACTTAAAGATGAAGTCTGCAAAAATCCTCAATAATCAATTATTTAAATCTTTAGCCAAATACCTCCCTGCCCCACCTAATAGATTCTTTTAAAGAAAAACATTACAATGGCAAGACACAAACATAGACAAGTCTCAGAAGAATCAAATACTTTTTCTATCAAATGAGTCAACTGCTTCCAAATGTAACTCAAAATTTTAGACAAACTAAGACCTTGTCTTTCACAGGTACTGCAACATGCTGTCACTCTATTTACCAGGGTGCATTAATCTTAATTTCTCTACAAAACACAGGCAATCCTACCTGCAGCTCTCAGATCTGAAGAGTTGCAGACCAGTTGATGCTGTCGGTCACTGCAGCTCTTCTATGCCTTCTTAGGTGGGACGAGCTCTGTCAAACCAGCGCTCAAGTTTCTCCCACCCCAAATTGCTGGAATTGAGGGGTAGCAGTAGGAGAAGGGAGAGGAATACAGAAAGAGAGGAAAAAAGAAAAGCAAAGAGAACGACCCCTCTGCAAGTGCAGATATGACTGAAGCACTAAAGAGTCCAATTAGACAATGAGATTGCAGAGTCCTCTTAAAAAGGGTGCCCTGCAGCCCCCAGAACAGAGCATCAACCTCAGAGGCGCTCCATACAAATTCAGAGAAGTCAGCTATCAGTTGGAAACCTGCAAACTGATGGGAGTAACAGTTTATAGGTTACAGAAGGGTATTTTATTGTTAACGGACTGTACCAAGTTAAGATTTAAGAGGGGGAGAGACAACATGTAGGCAAGGAATGCTATGATACTTTTTCCCTCGACCCAAGCCATTGCAATTACTCTGATGTGAATTTTTGATGACTTCCGACATCTTGCATGGTTAATAATCGCTTCAGCTGTCATGTTTGGTTAACGTGCAAAATGCATTTGCTGCATTGTGATGCAGTGCTGTGGCCACAGATTGTAACACCAGTTGTGAAGCTGGTCCCTTAACTGAGCAGCAGGAATTTGCACATGCCATGATGCTAAAATAAATGGTAGTTAAAAGATTTTATACAGCAGCAGACAGATTCTGCCATTTTATTCTACAGAATGTATAGCTCCAACACGCAGCAGCATCTCAGATCACTGTGCCCTTGTCAATTGTACCTTCCTTCAAACAGAACAGTAAATTCACCATCTTAAATGTTTGGCTTCTTAGTAGTTAAAAGATTTTGATACTATTTAAATAACTATCCAGATTAATTACAGCTTTGAAGAGAACAGAGGTTATTTGCATTTCAGGAATATAGAGCCAATGAAACTGTCAGTGACACAGGAAAATGCAGACCTTTTATTAACATATGCTCAGCTCAACTGTCACTTCTTTGTACAACATTTAGGAAAAAACACACGATGTATAAGTAACGAACATTCTCATTGTACCGCAATGGTTTTAAAAGTGCTCTTCAGAAAGGGATTTTTTTCTTTCCTCCGTGTTTTAATGTATAATCTGAAAATTAAAGATTACATGAAAATACTGACATGTTTTTCATTGTCACAAAAGGAGAGTCAATACAGCAAACAACTGTGCAATTACAGGAACGCTTGTAAAAAAAGCAAAAATGAAACTACCCTAAACCTCCACACCAGATGATGAAAGCTAGGCTGGTCAGGTAACGGGGCACCGTTACGGTGCAGACTGCAGAAGAATCAAGAAAAGGACCATTCTTGCTTCACAAACCAGACCTGCAAAGTAAAATCTGGTGGCTGCAAATCCAACCCCTGTAACCGCAGAAAGATATACAATACTGTCCAATTTCACAATATATTTTTATACAAATAATAACTTGACTAGTTAGCACCTAGAATTTGGCTACTTAAAGTTGTTTCATCTACTGTGATCATTTTTAAGAAGCAGAAACAAGTTATAGACTTTGTTGCTTGAAAAGAAAAAATTCAAATAATTAATGTATATTTCTTACATCAGAACTTTTGCCAATTAAATGGCCAGAAAAGAGATGTTTCCCACATTTCTCCCTTATGAAAATAAACAAAAAAAACCTTCAATTAAACCAGAACGAATGAACACAGGAACACAGTGTGTCTGTGTAGTGAGTAACAATGAAAGAACTTATGTTACTAACGTAAAAATCAATTCATGATTCCCTTTGTTTTATTCATTGTGATAGCACCCAGCACATAATTTGGAGGTGCATGTGTTAACAAACGTTGCAAAGCTGAAGAGCTTTCCAGTTTTGTTTCTTACCCAAACTTAAAATTAACTGCACCAACAGCGCTATTTGGTGCTGTACCAGATGTCACAGTAGTTGTGAACATTCAACAATTCAAGCTTTTTTGTTACAGACCCAATACAAGGTTCCACTAACAGCTCAAAAACTGCACCAGGAAGAAAGGGAGGGAATGTGTGTTGAGGGTAAGCTTTGAAATTAACCAGGCTCAGCTTATGCTCCAATTACTGAACAAAAGGCAATCCTGGGGGATCTCACTCTGAATCAGTGTAAGAAGCAAACTCTTTTGTTTCTGATAAAAAAAAAAGTACCGGAGCAGAGTGGATATGCAGCAGTAGGAATCTCTGCCTGGGGAAAGGGCTAAGAAAAAAGAACCCAGAGACCCCAATGTGGTCACAGTCAAGCCACTTCAAGATGTAAAATCTGTTCCAGAGGGAAATGTCTAATGTTCATTACAGGAGAGAGGAAAGTTCTCTTTATTTACTTAAAAAAACCTAAGTCTGCTAAGACTTTTTTTCCCTTTTTAGTAATGCCAATAAATAAATTAGGATATTTCTTTATGTTTGAATAAATTTAAACCAGTTCAGATTCCTTCTTCCCCCAACCTCCAGGAAAGAGGCTCAGTGTGGGGTTGTATAATATTCTGGCTAAAAAGGTGCAGAAGGGACTAACTTGCCTTTGGACCCAACGCCTGAATGAGGAGACCCTAAAAACACTGGAGGTGTTTCTCTACTTTTTTGGCACTAATTGTACATAAAGCGATCCATTTCTAAATGTCTATTAGGTAGCTTACTGTTTAATTTTGTATTTTAACTTTACATAAACCTAAGCACCAAAAATTAAAGCAAAAAGAAAAAAATTGAAAACTTTTTATTAATATAAAAACTAACACAAATGCAGACATTAACAGAAAAAAAGAAAATGAAAGTTTAAGTAGAAGTGAAAAACTTGCCAGGTAAAATCATATTCAAGTGAACAAATTGAAAGCTCTGTAAGTATACTAATTGTGCACAGGACTCTACCTGGAAATCGTAACTTTATAGATCCGCAGGGGGCTCTGCTCATCTACCAGGTTCCCTGGGCTGCTGGGAAGACAAGGTATGCAGTATTACTAGTGCGGATGCACTTTTAAGGGTAGAGAATGAGAGGCCAAGTGAGGCTGGGTGGTTACTCCCCACCCTCAACACCCTCAGCTTTCCAAGACATAGCCGGACCCCGGTACATTTCCAGCCCACCATCACCAGTCTACTCCTGGCTCTTCTTTCCTTCCTGACCCCTTGGTTCCTAGCCCCATACCACACATTTCTCCTTCCAAACCATTCATCTCACCACCACAACTCTTACCTTTTGGCCAGCGGCTCTAGAAAATTCTATTAGAAGTGTTTTCTGAGCAGTGCTTCTTAACCTAAACCTAAATGTTTGGGGAGCCATGTCCACAGTGAAGTTTTGCCAAAACAGCAAAAGCTGAGTGAAATTTCAACTCTCAGTCTAGTTCATCTTCCCAGTTTCTCAGCCTGGACCAAAAGTACCAATCTTTCTCCTTGCTCCCAAACCTCATGTTATTTGTGAACATCCTAAAGCCCAGCAAATACAAATGTGGAAGATGTTTTATTCCAGGTTCTCTTACATATCTTTTCTTCGGTTTTCTTGGCAACCTCTTGGTCTTAGCTATAATCACCTCCTGGCTTATTTCAACTGCCTCTGAACAAGAGGTCAGCAGGTAGCTTTCTACTGGCCAAGCCAACTTCTATAAGCACTATCACATCCTCCTTTTTCCTCGACATTTACCTGCTCTCAAACTTCCAACAGTATCTGCTACCTACACTCCGCTGCTTGGCAGTCTCCCTGTCTACATCTGGCCCTCCCTCCCTGACAGACTGACTTCTTAGGATGTAACTTCTGATCTCATTCACTGGCTTTGACCAAGTTATTATTACTCTCCTAATCTTCTGCAAATAAAATCAATTTCATCTTTCAAGACCCACTCAGGTCCCAACTGCTCCAGGAAGTCTTTTCCAACTTCCCCAGAACTGACCCATCATTAACCCCTTGACCTCCTCTCAACGTCACAGCAGTTAGCATCTCTCATCACTCCTGCCCCATTTTGCCTATCACTTGTAGGAGTACAGCCTTGTTCTCTAGATGGAAGACAAGGAGTGTCCAGGGGGCAGTATCCAGAATTTACATTTACTCTACTTCTCTTCAGTTCCTACCACAGCGCTATCTATCCTTAGTGGGCACACAACAAAACCACTTCATTTTTAGTGCTCCCTGGACCCCCTCAGGTAGATGCAGACAATCACTTAAAGGGGGGGCCATATACTACTTTGCTTGTTCCTTCCAATCTCTGCAGCTTCCTGAGACAGTTCTGATGGTGGTGGTAAAGACAGATGCTGAAGTGCTTCTTAGCTAACATGGAAGCCACATAACTCTTCTTTGTGACTAAGCATCATCACTGATAATATTTGATTTCCAAAGTCAGCTACCTTCTCACACGCACCTTCAACCAGGGAAAACGAGAAGATCTTGGCCCTGGTCCAAAGTCAGTGGTGTGGCATTCACCACCCATCTGTCCTTACAAATCAGTTGACAGGAATGAGTTGAAAAAAGGAATCTGCTACTTTACAGCAGACATTTCATCCCACCCTGAATGTTCGTTTGTGCTTTTTTTTTAAAGAATAGGAAAATTTATCAGAGATGGAATGGGGAGGAACAGCTTCTGCGAGACAGGCGGGGCCCCAAGCAGGTACCCTGAATGCTGTTTGAAGTGAAGAGGAACGCTAGATACAGGCAGTCAATAACTAAAGACAATTTCTTTATGTCTTTATTTTGCACTAAAATAAATTAAGGTTTATTCTCTCTTGCTCACACTCAAGCTAGTTTCCCCAAGGTCAAGAGGCCACAGTAAAAAGAAAGCTCTGCCAGCGTGGAGAAGCAGATGAATTCCACTGCCCCAGAGTAGGGTTCTTTCTGCCTCTGCTGGGACCAGCAACCAAAATGGGTGACAATGGTGCTTATCAGCTTGCTGGAAACTTAATGTACCTGGGTGAAAATAATTCAGAAGATTTTCACTTTAAAGTGTTTCCCAGTAGTAGTTCCCCAGTAAAAGAAATTACTAATGAGCCTAAAATGGGATGGGGACACGTGCTCCACAAATATTCCTCCAGGGCAATTTGGTGCAGCGTTAAGCAGACTCCCAGGTTTCAAAAACAGAATGAACGGGGGCGTGGTGGCACATGCCCGTAATTCCAGCACTTGGGAGGCTGAAGCTGGAGGATTGTTTGGGATATGAGCTCAAGGCCAACCTGAACTGCAGAGTGAGACCCTGTCTCAAAAAGACAAAACAAAAACAAAAACAAACAAACAAAAAAACCAGAATGAACTCTTTTTCCAGTCAGTCAGCCTTCCCTCTACTCCCCCCCCTCGGTATCATGCAGACTGCAATATTCAGAGAGGAAACAAATGCGACTTTTGGCAAGAACCAACAGAGAATGTTTAGTTCTACTGCAATAAAACAAAATAAATGAAATAATAAAGTTTATGAAGACTCATCAAATTCATAGCCATAAAATTTCAGAGGAAATTCATTCTCCTGTGGCACAGATTCAAAAAATAAGACTCACAGATTCTGGCCAAGGTCATGCAGTAACCTGGCCCAGGTTCTTGTTTCCTTAGAGCTAGCTCTTTGCACAGCACTATGTAACACTGTACCAAGCAAAACTGCTCAGGAGGCCCAGACTTCATGGAATATTAAGTTATTACACAGGGTACAATGATGGCTGAAAAATAACTTGGCTTCCAGATTGCTGTACTTGTTACCAATGTACTTTACACAACAGATGTATTTCTTGCCAGGTTGATTGTAAATAGAATTCTTTCAAACAAAATCTATTTTAAATTTGGAAGCTGTTATGTGAAATAATACTGAAGCTAAACATTGCCCGAAGATTTCTTTTATAAATCCAAATATCCAGAGTTTGGATCTGCTTATTAAAATAAGGTCCATCAACCTGGGACCAAAGCAAACATCAAGAGTGCCCTCCTCTAGCATGCATGAAGCACAGCACTGCAGAAAGAAGAAAAAAGAACAATCAGAGTGCAGCATATTATTACTATTATTTCAGAGAAAAACTTGAGAAGAAAATCCTAGTTTTCATGAAAATTTTTGCTATACATATTTATTATTTCTGCTACTTGCTGAAAAACACTGATAAGGCCAGGTACTGGCCTTAAAAAGACTTCTCAATGAAAGAACAAGATTAGTAAAATTACTGAAGCCTCAACAATTTAAACAAGAGAAAAAGAACTATATATTTCATTTTGGGAGCCAGATTTTCACATGTACTAATGTGTAAAATATAGGTTCCTGAAATTTTTAAAGAAAATGTATAGACATGTCTTATTTTATTAATCTGTGCTAGAAAATTCATTATATTCCTCAAAGTAATAAATTTGATACCAAGATTTAATAAAGTTATATTCAAGGATGCAAGAAAAAAAACTATAAAATAAAATAGCCAGAGTAAAAATTATCCAAGAAATAACAACAAAATGAATCTGGAACAGAGCACAGTGATGAGCTAAGGGTGCTGCTCCCACATGAAGAGGTGAGGAAGAGAGCGTCCCTAGCCCAGCAGTGCAGGAGGCCGAGCCGCCACAGCAGGGGAGGCACACCCTTCTCCTGCACCACGCACGCACACCACCCAGTAAATAACGCGTCAGGCTGCCTCCCTCTATTGTGCCCTTGTCATCTCTGAAACAGGAACACAGGAATCTGCAATTCTAAAACTTTTTTTTTAACAGACTAATTAAAATCTGCTTTTCCTGCACTGTTCCCTCCACCAGCTTTCCTGCAGGGCATGGCAGAAATGGTTTTAAAAACACAGGTACCATTTTATTAACATGCTTCTGCCTTATCTTTCTCTCGTTGCTGAGAGAAAATACCCAACGCCCAAATTGAAGGAAGGAACGGTTTATTTAGCTTACAGTTTGTGGAGGTTTTAGTCCTTACTTGGCTGGTTCTAAGGCAGAATGGCACATGGCAGAGAGCAAACTGTTCACACAGCAGAGCACAGCAAAAACCACAAGCAAAAGGGAGGAATGGCTGCAAGCAGCCTCCTTTCCTCCCCTACATTGTAAACTTAGCCTACCCCCACCCAGGGGTCCTGAACCTCTCACACAATCTCCATGCCTTCCTCTTCCACAGGCTCAGCATGTTTATAAAGTAAGCACCCTGGCTTCCTGCTGAATCACTCAGTTAAACCTCCAGATTCCCCAAGTTGACACAATGTATCAACCATAACAGCTTCGAAAACGCTTCCAGTTTTGCTCTTTTGCCACCTCACATCCTAAGTCAACATGGGTATTTCAAGTAGCCAAGTCCCATCAGTAAACCTAAAACACTGAAAATGTCTTATGGGTACAGCCCGTACCAGTGATAGTAAACCTTTCAGAGCTTTCAGTGGTGTAAACAGCCTGCTGCAGCACATGTGCCATAAGTTCACCACCACTGGACTATACTATATTCACTTAAGTGTACTTTAGGCATTATGTACAGAAAAAGTGCTCAACAGAGTGATTAGCCAAGAAGCTGTTTAAGGTTCTCAGGCAGAAATTCTAGAAATATCTACATAACTACAGACTGTCAGCCTCTCCACACTATAGTGCTTCTGGGAAAATTATCATTTAAAATTTAATCAGTAGTATTTCTATGAAGCTACCTATATATTATGAGAACTCAATCTGGTGATGTGTCCCATAATGGTACCTACATATCATTTCTAAAACCAAGAGATAAGTCTTGTGGAAAGTATGCTGAAGTTGGAGTTAGAACAAATGGATTCCGGGCAACTCTGCACTTTGCCTTTCGCCTCAGTGGCTTCGGCTAAAAAAATGGGAAAATACCCCCACACTGTTATAAGTAAGAACATCACTTACATGTTCAGCTGCCCATACAGCAGGAATGTTCTTCAAGGCAAAAAGAAGCCATTTCAAACACTTTCTAAAACACAGGCTGCACATTTTAATACGTTTTTCAAATACGCAGACTGATTTAGACATTTCCAAGGAAATACTTTATTCTGCCTCTCTGCTTTCACTCATGGCATCTGTTGTTACTAGCAGCTAAGGAAAAGTATAAAAATCTAATGTTATTAACGGTAAACCTAGAATCCTCAGCATTCATTTAATAGGGGCAAAGGGGGGAACTGGTCAGAAGCAAATACAGAGGTATCCAACGTGGGAATGAATGAAGCTGGAGAAAAAGGCAAAGGAAATCAGGGTAATGAATAAAAATCAAGTCCATCCTTCATTTCTCCTGGCTCCTGCTGACGGCAGACGGTGTATTTAATCTGCTGAGACCAGATTTAAGGCCTCCTTTTGGCATAGTCCATCCATGAATTATTAACATTTGCAGAAGCAATAGCACATCCGCTCACAGCAATCAAGAGAGGATAATGATGATTAACCAAGATGGGATTATTAATCCCCCACATCCCTTTCCTCTGTCTCCCTCTTTTTCATTCTCCTGAGTCTGACTGCTTTTTAGACAGTGTATTTTGAGCTACAGCCTCAATATCAGATTCATTACCTCCACAGTGAAAAACATTATAGTTGATAAATTCTATCGTAAGTTTTTAAACATACATTTTACTAACTTTGCCCTTAATGAAACAGATAAAAACAAAGATGGTTACACATTCTTTACAGATGCAAACACTTCAAAGATAAATGGGTTTGCAGTCTGGTGCTAATTTTTTAGAGAAAAATCCAAGGTTAGTCACAGGAGGACTGACTTCAAAAAATCAGCAGAGGCATCCAGAAAAAGCAAGGTTTACCCATACTAGACTTCTATGCTCGTGTAACCCAGTAGGTCTCAAACAAATCAACCAGAACACTGGTTAAAACAGATTCTGGGATCCAAACCCCAAGGACAGTGTCAGTCTGGAATGCTGCCAGAGAATGCATACTTCTAACAAGTCCCCACGTGACAGATGCAGCGAGTCTGGGCTCCATATTCCAGAATACTGACCAAAAGCTTGTTTCTAGTTGCCAAAGATGTGTGGGACACAAGAGGAATACAGAAGCAAATGAAAACTAACCTGAGGAAGAAAGTTAACACAAGAACACAGATGAAACTTGTGGTTCTGGTCCCTTCCTAACCCCCAGTGAAAAACCTAGATGCCTGAAGGGCTCTTCAATACTTCTGATGTTCTAAGAAACCTCCAAACAGATGTTAGGATAAGCAATTAACAAATGCTGCATGCATGGTTCAGAGGTAACTACAACTTCGTTCCCAAAACAGGAGACACAACCAAAGTCTACTTACCCTTGGAATACTTGCCTCCACGTTCTCCCTTCTACTTAGGATCTACTAAAAACAAATAATCATCTAAAACCTCAGTTTACTACCTCACAGAATACTCTTACAAACCTTCAATATCAAGCCAAATCAGACACCAAAAACCACAACTAGAAAATCAACAGAGGGTTTAGGCAAGGGCCAAAAATACAGAAATGCATTTCAGGATATTCATAAAAGATCAAAACATGAGTACATTAGCTAGTTGGAGAAATGAGTAATGAGTGTGCACACGCTGGTGGCGAAACACAGAAGAGACTGACCTGTGGCAGAGAGTGCAGCCAGGCCATCTCTAGGCCCAGCTCAACCTCACACCTAGGTGTGTTCATTCCACAGAGCAAGACAGCCTTCCTGGGTATACACTGCCAGAATATAGGAGTCATTCTAACAGCCAGTATTTCATAGCTAGTACTTGATCAATACAAAGGAATAAGTCCTACCCAACAGTGCTCTTTATCTTTCTTCTGCCCCGGTACCATCAAAAGTCTGGTATGCTCCCATTAGCAATGGCAGCTCCTGAAGAAAGTCAGTCTAAAAGGCTGAGGCAAGCGGGGAGTGTGGCAGAAAAAGACACAAAGAACAGAAAGAAACCAAAACAAAACAAGACAAACCAAAACCAAACAGAACAAATGAAAGGGGGAAGGAAGGAGGTATAAAGAATGGGGGAAGAAAGAAATGAAGGGAACAGAGGGAGGGAGGCCAAAACAAACACAAAACAATATACCTTTCCCCTAATCTGCTCTAAATCCTGAGTCTGGTACATTCAAAGTTCCAAATAGGGCATGTGCTCTGGTTTGCCACTATACATTTGCTCGGCAGCAATGACCTACTCAGTATAAAACTACTGACTGGTTCAAGTGTTACTGTACAAATTTCAAAGACACCCTGAGCCCTTCACATGAAGAAGAGCAGCAGTAAACTACAGCAGCAGCAGCAGCAGCAACAAACCTCAGCATCACTTTCTGTTTCAAAGTGTAACTTAGATGGAATAGGCCAAAGTTCGTTGTCACTCTCAATATATAGAGTCCATAGAAGCCAGTAAACTCCAGATTACTCTTTTAAGTAGCACTGTAATCTTTATAATCAATTTAGTTAATCAGTAAGTCTTTCACCTAGGAAGCAATATAACGGAAATAACATTTCAAGAAATTTGGTAAGGAAAGATCTAAAAGGAAATATAGAGACAAAACATTAAGAAATGTAATCAGTAGTGAAAGAATTGGCTTAGTGTCTTTGCAGAAAAAAATATTATTGTGATTACCCAAGCCTACCACCTCATGTCCCACTCAGCAAGGCAAGATAGTAAGAACATAAGGCAAGGTAGAAAGACTTCTGTAGGTTCACATTCTACCTGTCCTGGTCTGTTTCTTTCCTTTCCAAATAAAGATGATAACCCCTGCTGCTGAATCCATCTCAAACAATGCAATGAGGAACAAACGGGTAACAAAAAAAGTCCACTGAAAGGCATCAAACAAATGCTAAGATAGTTATGGTATATCCCTCCACATTCACACAAAATTCCTGACCTTTACTTCCCTCTAAATCTTCCAAATTAAGACAAAGTCACAGACTTTCTCAAAGGTCTTCCAGCCTCCCAAAACAAGCAGCCTTCCAAATGGTTTTAGAGGGATAATGAAATGATGAAATGGTTGTAAAACTGACATGTCTCAGATTTCTTTTCACACAACAGGCAGTTCTTCTATTACAGAACAAAGGAAAAGACTGCATAACATTTTATGAGAACTGAACAATTCTGAGCTATGAGGCCCTTTTTTATATTCTATCTCTAGAACATACTTCATGTGCTAATGTCTCACTTCTTTGTTAAAATATACCAATTTTCCTCATCCTTTCAAACAGAAGTCTTCTACAATGTCAAGTGTCCAGTCCAAACAGCTCAATACACCCAAAGTAGTGGTTATTCCAACAACTTCATAGCTCATGCAAGTCAAGAACATGCACACTGCCAGGCATCGTGGCACATGCCCATAATCCCAGCACTGAGGAGGCTGAGGCAGGAGGATCAATTAGTTCAAGGCCAGCCTGGGCTACAGAGTGAGTTCAAGGCCAACTGGAACTGCATAATGAGACTCTGTCTCATAATTAAAAAAGAAAAAGAAAAATGTGCACACTGGAGCCAATTTCCCAATTTTTAAAATTATACATGTCTTGCTTTGTAATTAAGGGGGAAAACTGAGTTTCCAACCAGTCCTCTTTCACTCTCTCAAAATCTCAGATTTAATGATTCCTAGTCATCTCTCCCTCGGTCATAACTCGAAGGAGAAAGGGCACGCCTTCTAATCAAGAGGTGCCCAGGTTATGGAAAAAAAGGGCAGAACCTCTTGGCAGTCAACGGTCACTCTTCCTCCAACCACTGCGAGCCTCTGTCCAGCTCCCTCCACAAGCAGAGCACTGCACCAGCCCTTGAGCCAGATTCTAATGTCAACTCTGTGCCCAGAGAGGGGTACCAGGTGAATGCTGATGGCTGCTTATATGGGGAGCTTAACTGTTACCTGCTCTTGCATAGAGCCACCCACTTGGTGCCACCTCTTTCAGTTCCCTGCTTTGTCTTCTCTTCTTGATTTGTTCTGTTAGTGTACATATGCTTGTAAGAACCAATTAATCCAGAGAGTAACAATATGCATGAAGTCAAATGTTCTGCTGAATTTCAACCACTCACTTTTCTGCTGCTTTCTGATAGTGAGTAATTTTGGTATAAATTATTTTCTGTATTCTAGAGTATACAGTTGAGAACTTTGTCTGTATCTTTAAAAACCAAATGCACATAATACCCTTAGACAGCAAAATCATATTATACGATCAAGATTTCAACATTCCGGCACACTGCCAGAGCTTAATGGCCAGTTAGACACTAAGTAAGGAAATGGGTCTGCATTAAACCCACAAATAAGTCAACAATCAATAGTTCAGTATTACACTAAAATTCTGATGTGCCCTTTAAATTGCTTCTAGCAGCATCCTTCTAACCCAAGCTCAGCTTCAGAAACAAAACAAAGAAGATCAAGCAAGAAGTCGAACACAACCTATTTTCACAAGCACAAAGCCTTGGCATTTTGAAACTAAAAGCTGCTCCAGGATTTCACAGAAATCCTTTACAGTGTACCTGTAGGGCAGCAAACCTGAGAAATAATAGGCTGAGCTTTAGACAGTAAATTAAACTGACAGCTCAGCAAGCAGAAAACTGCGGCAAAAAAGCAAGCACCTGGAGATACACAAATGACGCAGGTCTGGCCAGCCTGTAAAACTCACCTTCGCCCAAAACCCAGCAGGAGTTTCTACCAGGGTTTAGAAAGTATGCTTCCCCTCAATCCACATTATTTTACTAATACACTCATGTAAACAAGAGCAATGCCTACCACATTCATTCAGACATGTTCACTTTTCTCTGGCATTGTGTGCTTTCTACTCTATTGTGCTCTAAACATGCCATCAACTATACTTCTATTCCATATTCCCACTACTCTTCCTCCTTCAAATATATCCCGAGAATCCATCCCTTTACTAAAATGGTCTTAGTCTAAATGGAATTCAAAACCCAGGAGGCTAACAGCACAGTACTGAATTGAAACCAGCATTCAAGTCTGGGATACCTTGCCTCAACAAGCCTTCGGTTCTTCATCAGTGAAACGGGGTTAGCAGGATTGGCCTTCATGTTCAAAACCCAGGAGGCTAACAGCACAGTACTGAATTGAAACCAGCATTCAAGTCTGGGATACCTTGCTTCAACAAGCCTTCGGTTCTTCATCAGTGAAACGGGGTTAGCAGGATTGGCCTTCATGGCTGCTGGAAAGAGCAAATGGGGAAGCCTACAAAGAGCACAGGACAGCGTCTAGGATAACTACTGCTCAATAAAGCTCAGCCTTGCCGCCCTGAAGACACCTGGGGTAAAACAGAAGACAGGGTTTTCCAATCCTCTTTAAACCATGTTTCCATGCACAGGGAAGAGGGCTAAGAAAAGAAGGCAGCTGCAAGGGGGCGGCGGGCAGGACTACTGACACTCATACTACTCTAAAGCGCAGTCCAAACAAGTTTCATTCTGCAACTAGTGTATTCTAGAGTATACAGTTGAGAACTTTGTCTGTATCTTTAAAAACCAAATGCACATAATACCCTTAGACAGCAAAATCATATTATACGATCAAGATTTCAACATTCCGGCACAGTCTGCCAGAGACAAGTACAAAAACGGAAAATACGCAGGTAGAAACTTTTATAGCAACGTGACAAAAGTAATTTTCTTTGTATTGTCATAAAAAAAAACAAAGCTTGTAGTTTGTATGTGTTTTATTTCATTTTTTCTAGTAATTCTTTTTTATAAAAGAATCTCTCAGGCAAAGACAAAGTTGAGGGTGCGACTGGTCTAAGAAGTACTGATGCAGTAAAAGCACCTTATGAATGGCTAACACCCACCACCACTTTCTTCAACACAAAGATATGTGAGGCAGCTTGGGATCTCATCCTAGGACCAAGCACTACTGTAAATGCCAATAAACCTTCAAGGAGCCACTGTGGCCTTGTCATTTGGAGACGAATCCTGCTGAGACAGGATGATGTGCTTTGTGAGTAATGGAAAGGATACTCCCAAAGACTATTGCACCAGCACATTTTTAAAAAATTTATCAGTACGTTTTAAGTATACATAATGATCACATTTATCACAGGAAACTTGTACTTTCAAATTAAGTGCATCATAACCTTCTATGGCTTTTTCTACCTGTCCCTAAGACAACAACAGCATTTTTTATTTATCTTTATTGTTTTAGTCTTTTTGAGACAGAGTTTTGCTATGTAGCTCAGGTGGGCCTTGAACTCATTTTGTAGCCCAGGCTGGTTTCAAACTTGCAGCAATCCTCCTGCTTCAGTCTCTCAAGTGCTGGGATTACAGGTATGCACCACCATGCTTGGCAGCAACAGCATTTTAAAACAATTTTTAAAAGGGGTGAGGAGTGGAAGAAAGCCTTGTCCACAATCTTTTGCTTATGCCATTCAAAGAAATAAACCAAATTAGGCCATAATAATAAAAAAAACCAGCCATCATATCCACGCTCCCACTTACATTCTGCTGACCTGCTTCACCCTTTTGCTTTATAAATTAAATAGCCCAGTCCTAGTTGTAAATATGTTTTATAAGACAAGGGTTCTTAAAAAAAAAAAAAAAAAAAAGACAAGGGTTCTTCCTGAGACATTTCCTGGCCGCTGCGTCATGCCCAGCCCTGCTCAGCAGACTTTGCTGCAGCGCTTCCAGTGCTGCAGATTTATGCAAAGCACAGGCAGGATTCTGCTGACTGCATCTCGGCCTCACAGCCACTCCACAGTGAGAAGCAGGGTCTGGTCTTTCTTCCTCCGCAATAATTAAAGCGGCACATGCACCACTGCTGATCTTGTGATCACTGCGGACCAGCAGCTGTCAGAACCAAGGGCTTCCGACCCAGCACGGCTGCCAGCAACCTGGATTGAGGGAACTCATTCAACCTCTCCATATCTGAGGTGCAGATATAAGCTGAGCATTTACCAAACAGAAAAATCCCTTTAAAGGAAAGCAGTCTGTGCCGCCCCTCCACTTCCGACGCTGGGTATCAAATCTGGGGTGACCACGCTACCACTGAACTACTCCAGCTCTTTTATTTCACTTTGAGACATAGTCTGGCTAAGTTGTTTAAAATGGCCTTGCACTTCTGATTCGCCCGCCTCAGCCACCAGAGCAGCTGGGATTACAGGAATGCACTGTGGTGCCTAGCTTGCAATGGTTCTTAGTTTAGGTCTTGTCACCAGAGCATGCTACCCTTCTACTGCCCAGCTTCTTTTCCTAGTCCTCAACAAAAAGAATGACTAAAACCAAGCCTCCCCTATCAGAGCCCTTCTCTTAGTTTCTTCACAGAATATGTATTTGTGGTAGAAATAACATCCAAGACCCAAAGTTCTGTAACTCAGGAGTTACACTTTACAACTACCACCAATCAAAGGAGCCACATTAGGCTGCAGGCCTGAAAAGCTCTGGATCAAACATTCCAAAACGGAAATAAAGAGATCACAAAGCACTGTGGCAAGCAGATCAAAGTGGAATAGCATCAAGGGCTGCCATCTGAGAATAACAGACTGGTCTACAGTAATGCATTCAATATCTGACAAGGCTTTCACCACCGTTTAAATCATGTCTACTCCAGTATCAAGTAGTTTAGCAGATAAAAAGACATGCCCACTTCTGGTTCCTGAAACTAAGCAATTTAAAGATGCCAGACTAAAGATGACAATATGTTTTCCTCATCTCTAGAGTGCTGGGGCATCAATAGATATTGGCAGATTAAGAGAAACCTAGTGAAGGAGGGAGCGGATGACTCAACTCCAGCTCAAAGGCAGCAGAGCCTGGCCAGTATCTGAAGAGCTCTATTAAAATGTCAGATAAATATTTTAGCTATGGGCTTGTTCCAGAATACTCTTATAGAACCATCCTAACTTCTTTCTTAAGTTGACAACTGATATCTGCTTGTTCACTACAGGATATAAGAAACCTCTGCAAAGACAAAAAAGCCTGTTGTTTCCTGCTTGCTCACATAAAATGTATTCAGCACCCATTTACTTCCTTGCTCTGAAAGCCCTGCATTCAAGTGAGTGTGAATGGATAAGTAAAAGGACTGAAATCTTATATCCCTGGCTCATATAAAAGTGGTTTGAAACAATGTCTGCAAACCTGTTTTTATTCCAAAGTTACCATTTTTAATTCCATTGACAGAATTTCAATGTGCCACCAGACCACAATGCCTACCTCTTCTCTTATCATAGACAAGCAGAAAAACTAAATTATTTCCATTCTTACCATGGTAATCAGCATGAAGCTAAAAAACAAGATGGCACATTAGCATGTCTGTATAAAGACATTATATTTTATTTATTACAGGTTACTGTCTTGTTTTGTTTTGTTTTTACCAGCTCTGAGATTTACAATAGGTTATGGTTTCATGAAATGGAATAGGAAATATTAATACTTTTTATTTTAAAGAGAATAAAAAAAGACAAAAACAAAACACAAAAACAATAAAAATGATACAAGATTTCAAAACAAAATGATAGGAATTAACAATGGCTGTTATATTACATAGTGTTATCTTTAACAAAGTTGCCCAGATTACCAGATATAAGAATGCAAGATCAAACAATTAAAGAGAATAAAAATAAAAAAACATTAGAAACAATATAGAGCTTCACTAAACAAGATGGTAGGAATCCAACAATGGTTGTCTTCAAATTAGCCATTCAGATTACCAGATATAAGCATGCAAAATTGGACAAGAAAAAAGACAATAATAAAATAAAATTTAAGGATTAACTGTTCCTTTCATTAAACCAATAGACATCAGCAGTATAATTATCCCAGCTATCCCAGTGTGTGTGTGGCGGGGGGGGGTGGTATTTTCCCTTCGTACAATAGTGTGGAAGGGAAAGAAACTGCTCAAAGGGAGAGAACAACTGGGATGAGGAAAAGCTGAGAAGGAAATTATCAGTGTTAAGCAGGGGTGGTGTAGACACCATTCTGCTTACACTGAGCCTAATGAAGCACGGCACAACTCCCGTCCCAAAGGCCTGAGTAAGATGCAGATCTTTGCTATGCGCACTTCAGCCACTACACCTGAATCTTGGCCTAAATATACCTGGTCTTCAAGGAAAGGACTCTGGATCCAGTGATAATCAGACTCATTTGCTAGTGAGCCAGCGCCCATTTACTACAGGTTGTGTTAATTCCAGGAGAAGCAGTTGGTATAAGCTGAGAGAGGGCAAGATTCAAATATCCAGTAAAGTCCTCTACAAATGCAAAACGGATTACAATGAACTTCCTGCTGATTCTCCTAGAGCCACAAGGACTACACCAAGGGGATAAACACAAACACTTAACTAAAAACATCACAGATTACATGGAACATTCACTTATATTTTTGTATTATATGAAAAAAATTTAGCAAAATCTTATTCCTTCAGTCCACAGTCCCTCAAGTCAAAATTTATAATCACCCAATTTAGGTTGGATCACCTTTTTGCTCAGAGAATCCTGCTCAAACATAGTAAGTGCAGGAATAACACAGTATTTCTTAAACTGTTTCTCAGAACTGTACAAGTTCTCAGTATGCAAATAGATGCAAATCTCATGAGTGAACCACATCTCCTCCTTAGATGCACTACAGTAACTCTGGTATGAGCTCTGCTTGGTACACACGCTTACAAGTTTTCATTTCTAGAAACAGATAAAATGACAAACATGTTTTTTAAAAAGGAGTGCTAGAATTAAGATACTGTTGATCCATTCATCAGTTGTGGCACTTCCCCTCAACTGATTTAAACTAGGGAAAGTTTATTGTACTTTTTCCTTAATATTAGTATCTATCCGGTAATATTGCTGAAGAGATACTATCAGCACAATAATCATTCTAGATCATTCTGATCCTCTTTCTAACAAACTACCACAAGATTTTTACAGCCTGTTCCCAAACAACTTGCTGGGCCAGGGGTGCTGGTACATGCCTGTAAGCTCAGCACTTGGGAGGCTGAGACAGAAGGATCACTACTGAGTTCAAGAACCAGTCTACACTATACAGCAAGACACTAGTTCAAAAGCCAAAACAAAAACAACTTGCCAAAACTACAAACACACAATTAGTGAACAACACAACTACTTTTCTTCTTTGTTGTTATATATGCATGAATTTAGGCAACAACACATATTTCAATTCGTAAGACAGAAAAATTGAGCAGCCACACATGCCTATAATCCCAGCAGTTGGGAGGCTGAGGCAGGATGACTGCTGCAAGTTCAAGGGCAGTACTATATGGTGAAAGTTAAGTGATATGAGTAAGAATTTAAAGCCCGGCATGGTAGCACACACCTGTAATCCCAGCACTTGGGAGGGTAAGGCAGAAGGATCGTTGTGAGTTCAGGGTCAGCCTGGGCAACTACCACCTAGTTTCTCCACATAATGAGACCCTTTCTCAAAAAGACAAAAAAAAAAAAAAAAAAAAAAAAGAATTTAAGTTATAAGAAGTTACAACACAACTGGTTCATTTTTACACTTATCAAAAGCCATTCAGTTTTTTCTTGCTGTTTAAAATACAAACTAAACATGATTTGAACATGTTCTACATTTTCGAGGACAAAAAAATAAAGGAAATAATGAGTATTTTATTATAGATACAGTGCAATAACCAAAGTAAGTTTTTAACAATTACCACGTATTATTAATCTTACATGTGAGAAATCAGTTCTCTTTCTTTTTTTTTTTTTTTGTCTTTTTGAGACAGGGTCTCACTATGCAGTTCAGGCTGACCTTGAGCTCACTTTGTAGCCCAGACTAGTCTCACAAGGATCCTCCTGCCCCAGCCTCCCAAGTGCTGGGATTACAGGTGCTGCGCCACAACACCCAGCTGTTTACTTGACTACTTTTTTTTTAAATGGTTATTTCATCCCTGTGTAAGACTTCTTCCTTTTACTCAGATGTCCATTCAGATAGGTAGGCAGATTATCAAGATCTTCAAAACAGGGTTTTTTAGTTGTATTTTTTTGGTAGAAAGGGCTGCATTTTCACTTATCTAATATTAAAATTGGCTACTACTAAGTCAAGCCCAACAATCTAGAATTCTTTCAACTCTGTAAGGGAGCATTCAGAAAGTTCCCTTTTCCTAAGCAGTGAAGATATATTATATCTGGAGGTCATAGGGAAGGGAGATTTGAGAATACTATGTAAGAAGTGCCATCTAAGCCAGTCTTGGACTGAGATTAGGACATAGGCATTCATGGAGGCTGCTCCAAGTTACAGGAAGGGGACAAGCAAAGGCCAACAGTGTAGTAGAGAAAGTAAAGCTTGGCAGAAGCGGAGAATATACGCACACAGAGCAGCTCTTCCTACCTTGGGGAAGTGTCCCTGTTTCATCTTACTTATACTTACCCCCAAAATGATATATCTAATACTTGATAAAAAGCAGACTATTTCTGTGGAAAAGGTTTCTGGAGAAATCTTCCTAGTAGGAACAGAGCATGGCAGTGTGTGCCTGTAGTCTCAGTTACTTAGGAGTTTGAGGCAGGAGAATCAGATGAGCCCAGGACTTTGATTCCAGCCTCGATACCATAGCAAGACCCCATCTCCAAAATAAGTAATTCTATCTCAAGCACATTACAAAGCGTTTGCTTTGTAACCTTGTTCTGAGAGAGTAACCAGTACTGTACTCTGGAATCGGATGCAAGTAGTAGGGCTCATTTTCTAAACACCCAAAAGAGAATACTACTAAGATCAGATGCCTGGCTGGGGATGCAGTCACTGGAACAATTAGCAATATAGGTCTTCTCCAGATACTCCATACCTCATCCGACTGTGAAACGGAGTTAGACTTGAAGTTTCATCGTTTACAGTCAATTTTGAAATTTCTTGTACTTTTAAGGGTAGTGTGTTCAATGTTTTCCCCGAGAAGATAGGACCAAATCCAACTTCCTCTACTTATACGTATGTTACAATTTGGAAAGAGAGTCTCTGCAAATATAACTAAGTTAAGGATCTCAAGATGAGATCACCTGGGCTGGGGATATAGCTCAGTGGAATAAGCGCCTGCCTAGCAAGCATAGGGCCCTGAGTTCGATCCCCAGTACTGCAAAAAAAAAAAAAAAAAAGATGAGATCACCCTAGACTGAGGATAGACCCTAAATCCAATGACTTGTACCCTTATAATAGAAAGCACAGGAAGATCTAACATAAGGAAGAACCTGTGAAGGCAATGAAGGAGACTAGAATTATGCTACCACATGCAAAGAACACCTTACGCCACCAAAAGCTAAAAAATGGAAGATTCTTCCCTAGAGCTGGTGGAGGAAACATAATGCTCCTAATATCTTGATTTCAAATTTCTGGACTCAGAAATTGTGATAGAATGAATTTCAGTTGTTGTAGGCCACCAAGTTTGTGGTAATTTGTTGCTGCATAGACAGAGATTTAATATAGTAAATTTAGCAATAAATATTATTGCTTTGGCCTAATGCCATCTGAAAATATTATAGCTTAATGCTGGGAAACTGTAGCTCCAATTTTTAAGGCTGATTCATGCTATTTCTACTCAGTCTTCTTGAAATGTACATGCAATCTAGTGAAAAAGCCCAGAACATAACTGAACTATGTAAATTTACACTTTAAATACATTTCAACCATGGTACATCGGGTCTGTTCAGAGCTTAATAAAGATGTGCAACCTGCCCTCAATATTTTTTCTCCAAAGACAAAAGTGAGCAAGTAGAGCTAAAAGGACTTGGACTCAAGTACAAAATCACTCTGAACAGGTCAGTACAATCTTTTTAGCAATATGTTCTACTACATCATGGCTCCTCACCTCTATTATACAAATTTGTCAGTCTTCTTCATGATCATTTCTAAAAACTAAATTCAATAAACATATTAAAAATTATAGTAGTATCATCCGCATGTATATTTATGTGGATTTTTAAAAAAATATACTCTTGCTGGCCACAGCAACTTTTTAAAAAATACATTTTCAACACATGCCAACATCGTTAGCCAGGCATGGTGCACATACCTATAATCTCAGCACTTAGGAAAATGAAGCAGAAAGATCACCATGTATTCTCAAGGCCAGTCTCGGCTACATAGAGACTTAAAAGATAGCCTAAACTACATAGCAAGACCCTATCTCAAAACAAAAACAAACAAAAAGAAATCACTGATTATGACAAACAAAATAGCAACAACAAAAACCCATCTTAATTTCAAGCCCCATTAGAAAGTGAAGGAAATAAAGTCAATATTTACCGAAGAGAAAAGGACAATCTACACATGAAAAAATACTTTTCAAGCTTTTAAGTAATGCAAATGACAAACAGTGGAAAGTCCTAGGCGGCATCTGCCAAAGGCAAGAGCACTTCTTTTATGAATACTATTTTAAGGATCTTATAAACTGACAATAATTTTACTCTGATTGATATTTAGCAAGTGGGATTAGGGTGTGTTCTCATTTCAAAACAATATACTGGTTGAAAAGCAAAAGTTCATATAGAGAAGACTGTCACAATTATAGTAAGTAAATTCTATCTCAAAGCTATTAAATGGGGAAAAATGACAATCAGATAGTGGACTTTTCTAAAAATAAACAAATGAATACTTCCAATTTTACTCTTGCATAATCAACACATTATGACAAGATTTAAAGGAGACCACTTAAGGCTAAGGGTATGAACTGACTCAGTATGTACACCTGACTAACTACTCGAGTCAGACAAGGACATAACACTACCAGATGGTGTTTAAACATAGGTCAACAATTTAAAGCCTCCAATCCCTACTGATACATTTGAGTCCCCACAGATCAGGCCAAAGCCACAGCCTTTTAGGCCTAAGCTATGTTCTCCTCGCTTTAAGTCTTTGCTAGCAAGAAGATGAAGCACAGAAAATTTATTTCAAAACTACTTTAGGTCTAGATGATAAATTCCCAACTAATCAAAAGTTACCTTGGACTGAGCATTTTACATTTTTGAAGCTATTCTGGAAAGTCTAAGTGAGAGGTGAAATTCTGAAATGGAAACATCTTTACTTTCAAAAGTTCAAAGATTTCCCATACAGTCTCAAAACTCACAGCCATGCTCATTCCAAATTAAGAAATCCTCTTTGATGTGATGAGCACGCATTGCTAGGAAACCATCTAATGCGGGTGTTGAAGATGGTGCTCTTGAATTAAGCAGGTGAGAAGACACTATCATTACCACTCAATATATTTATAAATCTGTCAATATCTTAAGGTTAAAAAATGGGATACGACATCAATATAAGTGCACAAAGTACCTTACTAAATGTTACTGAGTGTTCCAAATAAGTATTCCAGAAATGCCAAAGAAAATTTAAAAGCAGTTTTTCAAATAAACAACTTCTTTGAAGTTTTCAACATTAAAAACAATCAAACAATATTTCAGCCAGTGCCATTTCTTTTCACACTATTAGGCTTGCTCCCAAAATATAGATAGACAGATAGATAGATAGATAGATAGATCTTCTGAATTATTTAAGCTCTGTCTTATCATCTGTTACAGCTACTGTTTACAGAGCATGAAGCAGCTATGCTGGGTGCGACAGGGGTGACTAAAAATGTTTAAGTAATATATGCCATTTTAAGATTACATAGAAAGGAAAACGCACCTATAAATTGACAGGCAAATAGGACTCCAGAGGATATAATTGGAAAAATTATGAACATCTACAGTCATTCAACTCAAATTAGGTTTCCAAATAAACTCAGCAGATGGATTAAAATGGCTCTTGGGAAGGGCAGCAGGGTAGAGCATTAACACAAACTGAGGCCAAAGAACAAAACAATGATTACTCGTTTCTGTTAGGATTTCCCTGCACAGAACCTGGGTCCTGTTCATTTCAGAAGTAAATCGAATCAGGTAGAGTAGTGCACACTTGTATCACTGACTATTCAGGAAGCTAACATAGGAGGATCCTTTTAGCCCAAGAGTTCAAGGTCAGCCTGGGCAACATACCAGAGTCCATCTCAAAAAAAACGGTAAAGGTAAATCCATGCTAAAAATACTGTTCTACTGTCCCTTCCCTCTCACGCAAATACAGTGTCCAATTCCTCCAAACTAAACGGACCACAAGGTTTTCCTGTAACAATTTTACATCAGTTTCTGATTAGATTAAAAGAGCCACCGTGGGTGGCATATCTGGATAAACGAGACGGGAGTGCTCTATCAGACCATTTCATTTCCTGGTGCCACTAACGCAGCCAAGTATTTCCTGGAAGTCACTGAATAGGCTTCAGTAAATAGTGCTCAAAGGTTTCCCCAGCTCTTTGCCAGTGAATACAAGCAAGATGTAGAAAAGGAATGTGGAAGATGAATAGTAAAATTATTTGCAATCTAGTAAAGAAAGCAAGCGCAACCTACAACTAATGTCTCTGTGCTTGGATTAAGCCCAAGGAAGGAAGAGAAATCTGTTCTCATAATTAAGATTATATCTAAAGAGGGCAGCATGGAATCGCTTTCTTAAACTTAGCCACACAGAGCACTGTCAAAATAACCCCATATTCCCCACTCTACCTCCAAAGCTGAGTCTCCCACTCTTAATATCTGGGGAAGAAGGAAATGAATGAAGAAAATTAGAATTCTTCAATCAGTTGTGAACAAAGGGCCAGGGCCCTCAGCCTAGGTTATATGCCTAGGGTTCCACATGCACTGGGCAGCCCTTACCTGAATGTCTGTGTCCTTCACAGGCTCGAGAGGTTCAAAGGTGGTCGCTGCACTCAGACTCTCCAATCGCTGGGAGATGTGGGATATGTCAAGTCCTCGAGACCCAAGGAGAACTGACCTACATGGGGGCAGGAAGGGAGACAAAGAGGAAAAAGCAGGAGTAGGACATGTTATATGCTTTGTAAAAAATTACAGAGTATTTTTTATTCAAAACTTCCTACTGTCCAGACAATTTTATATGGCTGCTTTATATTTCCCTATAAAGATCTATTACCTGGTGTAACAGACACAACATAGCATTCAGCAGTAAGAGACACCTGAGTTCTGATTACATCTGAATTATAAAGAGCACCTCATCTGCAGTGAAGTAACAGCACCGAAGATTGGGCTGCCCACATACCTTAAAGAATACTGGGAGGTAGATGCAATTATTCAGCTTCATTTTATAAATGCACGAACTAAGATGCAAAGAGGTTAAACAATTCGCAAAGTTAGGGAACTAAGAAGGGGGAGAGACAGGTCATTTAGCTCTAGAAAACGCTCTTTTTTTGGTTGGGGGGAGGGATACTAAGTATTGAACCCACGGCCTCACACACGCTACGCAAATGCTGAGCTAGATCCCCAGCTTTCTTCCTGTTTTTTATTTTGAGATACACGGTTATGCTAAGTTGCCCAGGTTGGTTTTAAACTTGCAATCCTCCTGCCTAAGCCTCCCTAGAACTCAAACAATCACCATCCTACACCTACAGCCTCCAAAAAGACAGATACAGTGAACCACAAATTTTAGAAGCTTTATGACTAAGCAGTCCGTACTTCATTTATTGGCTGAAGGAACTAAAAGTCTAGGGCAGTTGATTTATTCAAGGGCAATCAAATCAGAATTCAAGTTCTCCATGGCTTCTCTTCAGAAGTTGAACACTATGCCAGTACCTTTTCACATTCTATCTCTGCTGCTCACTCCAACAATATAGAAAACTGTTACCTGACCAGTACATATTTTTGAAGAGAAGTGGAAATAAAACAACCATGTTTATCTCTGCTCATCCTGGCAACAATGAGTTTTAAAACAACACATTCTCACTAATAACTAGAACACTTCCAGGAAGACACCTGGGAGAAACCGACTAGTACTTTAGATTGTTGTTTGGGATTATCTTTTAGTACCAAAATACCTCATTCACAAAGTATGTGTTCACTTTGAATTAACTTAGAAGCTACAGCATTTAGCAGTATATGTACCACCTGTGAGATATAATCCAAGATTTTCAATTTTGAACTAATAAGCATACAAGAAAAGGATTTCCCATATTTGTTCTATTTTAATAAATACTGCAGCAACAGATTATATTTATCAAGAAGGTGCCTCTCTGTAGATATTTTTTAGGTCTATGATGCCATCCCAGCTACCGTAACAGATGGACAATTTTGTTTGTTCTAACAATTGTCCATAGTCACGCTTCAATCCATACAATGGATCTCAACTCTGACTACACATTAGAATCACCTATGCAACTTTGCTCCCAACAATTCTGATTACTCTTGAGTGAAGCCTTGGCACACAGATATTAGCGTAACATCTTCCCTCTTTTGTAACAGCTTGTAACCATCACCACATCAACTTCAGAATGTTTTTATTACCCCCAAAAGAAATTCCCATCCTTGAGTGGTGCCACTGCCCCCTAGACTTCCCCCAACCCAGTCACTAATCTGTTGTTATAATTTCTCTATTCTGGACATTGCACATAAATGTAGTAACTCAATGTATAATGCTTGGGATCTTTTACTTAGCACAATGTTTCAAAGTTCATCCAGACTGGATCATGTTTTAGTACTCCATTCTCTCTTATTGCCAAATAGCTTCGTATTGTACAGACATATCTCAGTTTGTATGTACATTCAAAGTTGATGGACATTTGGGTTCTTTCCATTTCTGACTATTATGAAAAATGCTATGAACATTTATGTACAAGCTTTGGTGTGATTTATGGTTTAATTTCTCTTGGGTATTTTCCTAGGGGTACAACTGCTTGGTCAAACAGCAGCCATGTCTAATCTTTTAAAGAGCTGCCAAACTATTACCTCAGCAGGCACACCACTTTACATTCCCACAAGCAATGTACAAGGGTTCCGGTTTTTTCACATCCTTGCGAACACTTGTTATTGTATGTCTTTTTTATTGTATATATCCCTGTGGTCTCCTTTTTTCAGCTGTTAAAGAAAAAAAATTTAAGAAAAACTAGTAAACTCCTTGTAGCCACTACCCAGTTTCAATAATTCTTATGTCACAACCAACCCTGTTTCTATATACTTTCTCCTGTCACTCAGATTATTTTGGAAATACCAAATATGCCTCAATTATTTCATAATTTTAACTCATGTCTAAGGCCCAAATAAGGTCCTGACTTAGGAATGACAGACGCACTTCCTCAGTCTTTTTCTACAGACTGCCCCTCCGACTCATCCTTTCTCCTTATAATTTCTTTGTTGAAGATTCTGGATTATTTGTCCTGTAGTGTTACTTAAACAGACACAGGAATTCAACTGGGAAACTTGTTAAAATGGAGATTCTGATTCAACCTGTCTTGGTTAGAGCATGAGGTTCTGCATTTCTAAGAAGTCTGCAGAAGATGCTAATGTTACTGACGCATAGATTACACTCAGGGTAGCAAAGAGACAGTCTCCTCATTAAACCCCCATATACCACTGAACTTGTTCCTCTGTCCTCTGTATTTCCAGCAAATTCAATGTAAGTTCTGAAGGTCTGCTCAAATTCAGATGCCATTATTTTCTTGGTCAGATGACTTCATACTTTCATGAGTTGTATGTGCCTGGTTATCTCTATAGGCAATGTTTGCAGCCCCTGATGATCATTACTTAATCTAATTCCTTAGGAGCTATAAAATCATGATATTCTATCTCCATTTAAGACAATACTTCAATTCAAGAGAAACTCCTAACTTTCATCAACTATGTGATAACCCTGAATAATGCGCTGGCTCTCTAGCATCCTCCAAAGGGGACTGCAGAGGTTGTTTTAGTGTCACTTGAGCTCATAATTTCATGTATTGCAATCCAATTCAGGTACTATCTTTACTGATGCTCAAATCACCTCATCTCTAGCCAGCAGAGACCTCTTCAAATGGGTTCGGGGAAATTTGTTTCTTTCTAGTACGTAGTGCTGGGCTCCAAATGCAAGGCAGACTCAACCACTGAGCTATCCCCCAGCCCTTGAAGGTTTCTGAGTTTATTTGAGATGACTAAAGTTGGCTTTAATAATTGACTTCTTTGCTACCTCATAAAACAGGACATCTCATGTTCATCTGATGAACTCTTGCCTCAGACCTGGAATTGGTCAACTCTCCAAAGTTTAGTTGCCTTTATTAAGTAATGGACTTTAGAGACAACAGTCTGGGTGACTACATTCTCTCTATGCCTTTCCAATAGCCAGTGCTAGAAATGGAACTCTTTAGTCTTCATTTTCTTAAGATAGATTACATCATCAATTATATTGATATATCCAATTCAAAATAAGAGTACAAGTTTTCAGCACTATGGGAAGCTGATGCAGGAGTATCACAAATTGCAGCCCAGCCTGAACAACTTAGTGAGACCCTGTCTCAAAATAAAAGTAAAAAGGGGTGGGATACAGCTCAGTAATGAAGACCCCGGGTTCAATCCCTATTAAAACAAACACCAAAAAAATCCCACAGGGTTTCAGGTTAACTTCATAGATTTTCTATCTGCACACATATCTCCTTTTTTCCAAAAGTCTCACCAACATAATTACTGGTGCCTTTTATCCTACACTATACACACAACTGTTTCCAAATAGCAGTACAACCTTCACCAACAATACAGTATTGAAGACAGATTATAATGTTACTTGGTACTGTTGCTCTTCGCGCAGTTAGGTCACCAACTGAATATGCACCTATATTCATTTGTTTTATTTTCAATTTTAGGCATTTTTCATTTCGTTTTCAAATATGAATGCCAAAGTCAAATCTATTTTTAAAGGCCTCTGTTTTCTTCACCTATCCCTTCTGTTTTCCACAGGTAACCTCTTGTTTGTTTACCTTCTACACTAATAATGCCTCTTTATTTTTGCAACTGATGCTTTGCCTGTGGGGCCCCAGTGATATTTAAAGGGACTGTTCCTCCCTCCCAGGGCAGCTAATTCCTAGAGATAGCAAACCATTCTGCAGCAATTCCATCTCTCATATGCAAACCAATCAATTCAGAGACCATATCCTGCTACCTCCTTTATTAGATTCTCACAGGGCTCTCACACTCGGCTACTATTCCTGTCCTAACACTCCCCAACCCGGGTACCAGATAACTAAACACAGCTCCCCCTGAGTAACTTCTCCAGGCGTGGTCTAAAAAGAGCAAACCCTGCACACGTTTAAGCGGCCTTGCCTCCCTGCAGAAGCCACAGCGAGGCTCTCACTCTCACTTTCCCTCCCTCCCTCTGCTTCCTGACAGGCTATGGACCATAACCCCAAGAAACACAATCTCATGTGCCCGTAATTCCAAATGTTGAAATCCCAGAACAGAATCCCTAAGTCTAAATTCCCAAAAGAATCAAAATTCTAAAAATACAATTCTAAAAAAAAAATTTTTTTAATTGTCTTAAACACATTTATTTGCAGAGATTTTTTTTCTCTCTCTTTTTTTTTTTTTGGTCTTTTTGAGACAAGGTCTTGCTACACAGTTCAAATGGGCCTTGAGCTCACTTTGTAGTCCAGGCTGGTCTCAAACTTGCGATGATCCCCCGCCTCAGCCTTCTGAGTGCTGGGATTACAGGCATGCGCCACCACGCCCAGCTATTTGAGTTTTTTAAAGGAGGACTTACTTGAAAAACATGATGTAACACTTCATAGGCTACATTACAAAACAAAACAAGATGTTAACATATTTTAGAAGCATAAACATATACTAATGACAACCATGTCACAAGAGTGTAACTGTTGTGAACAAACAAAACCATATTTATAAAGAAATAGATCAAGAAATAAAATGTATAAAAGCATATTTTTGCTAGGTGTGGGGGTGCATGCCTATAATCCTAACACTCAGGAGGCTGAGGCAGGAAGATCGTAATAAGTTCAGGGTCAACCTCAACTACATAGCAAGACTGTCTCAAAACACCAAGAGTCTACAACCACACCACCCTGAACGTACCTGATTTCATCTGATCTCAAAAAAAAAAAAAAAAAAAAAGAAAAGAAAAGTGTATCGTGATGTTTTGTAATTGTATACACCCCGGTTTTTAACATAGTCATCTGAAATACCAGGAGGAACACAGTAAGCCTATTGAGAAAGTTGATCAAGGGCCGGGGATATAGTTCAGGGGCATAAGCCCCTGCCTGGCAAATGCAAGGTCCTGAATTTGATTCCAATACCAAAAAACAAAAAACAAAAAAAGAGGAAGTTGATCAAAACCTCCAATAAGGGGTTGGGAACTCAGCATAGTGGCTTACTTGCCTAAACAAGCACGAGGCCCTGGGTTTAGCTGCCAGTACAGACCAAAAAAATCTAACCTCCCCCCACAAAAAATAATTCTATCCTCCACAAAGGCAGATGTACAAAAAGGATATCCCTTCATTTACTGAGGAAGTTTTAGTGTTTTTATGTATGTGTACAATGCTTACACACAGTCAATACTGTGATAATGCATTTGGTGTAAAGTTATTTGCAAAAAAAAAAAAAGAGAGAATTCTCTAAAAGTCCTTACATAATTTATACCTCTGATATTGGAAAAGATGTCAAAATACATTTCCTAGTAAACTGACAAAGTTAAAATAGAGAGGTTAGGGAGCTAAAAGAAAATAAACTAGGGCCGGAGAGATGGCTCAGCAGAACAAGAGCCTGCTTGGCAAGCACAAGGTCCTGAGTTTGATTCCCAGTACCCTACCCCCACAAAAGAAAAAAAAAAAAAAGAAAAGAAACTAAAAATGTGAAAACGTATGTTGCATGAACAGGCTACGGGAAATTACATGGAGGTAGTCTGTAACAGCTGGCCAATTTCCTTGATCATTTTATTTTGAAGTTTTGCATCACGACAGATACCCATAGCTGCTCTTTTTCTTTTAGGGCATGGCTCTCTTTAAGGAATTCATTTGCTTTTTTTTGTTTTGTTTTGTTTTGTTTTGTTTATTTTATTTTTTTATTTTTTTTTAATTTTATTTTAAAGACAAAAGAATGGAGACATATGAACCAGAAAAGCCATAAACAATACAGAAAATACAAAGTTATATAGAATATAGTAGGGAATTAGAACTGGATGTTGTATTACATAGTTATCTTCATATCAGTTAACACTAAAACATTAAAGGAAATACCAAATTATAGATAAGATAGTACGGAATTTACACTGCATGCTGTATAATATAAAGTTATCTTCATTTCTGCT
>PVLD010006185.1:0-103287 GCA_004027595.1 Dinomys branickii
TAAAAAAAAAAAAAAAAAAAAAAAAGAACGTATGTATAATTTGGAACACTGTACTCAAACACACAACACTATTTCTCATAGTAGGGACACTGACTCCAAGATGGAAATGATATATCAGAAGGGCATGATGGAAAACTACTCAAACTAGAGCAACTAGAAAGCAGAGCAAGGCAGGAGGAACCCAGGATAAGAATGCGACCTTTAAGGTCATGCTGCTAGTAACACACTGTTGTAACCAGGACTACCTCTTAACAACCCAGTTAGCAACCAACTCCTCACTGAATGGATGCCCCAGTGAAGACAGAATCCTCATGATCCACTCACTTTCTAGAAGTTCAATCTCTACATCCAGGAAAATTCCGGGACATTTTAGGTCTAAACCACAGTAAGCAGGTACCAGATAACAAGTCTGCCCAGGAATTAAAGAGAACATCAGCCGAAGATCATAAGAATGGTTTAAGGGCCTAAGAGTCACGTACCTACTTACCACTTTCCATTCATTGCAGAAAAGGGCTTTTCTTCTATAAAATAATTCCAGTATTAGAGTGTAACTCTTTTCATCTAGGGAGGATATGCTTACTTTTAAGTTGTGGTTTTCAAAGAAATCATCCTTCTTTGTTCTCCACTATATTTGGAGCAAACACTGAACTAAAGTTTAAAAACATAAAATTAGTAAATGTACACATTAAAAAGTTTGGGTAAGTTAGTAAAGGAAATGCAATGGCTCTTAGGCCAATCCTCTGCTCTCTCTCCATCTCCCTCCTGTCACCCCTCAAAACTCTTTGCTCTGCTTTATTGCAATTGCACACCCTCATCTTCCCTTTAAGCTTAGTGCTTTGAATGCTTCCAAGGAATTTTTCTCTCTGGAGAGATTAGTGAGGATGGATGGGGTTGGATTCCATCAGTAAAACTCTCAGACCAATGAAATCTAAGTGCATCACACATGAAAGAAGAGAAAATTGACCCAAAGTATTGGCAGTCTAATCATAAATGCCAATGCAAAGCTAAGCTCACTATAACCAATTGGTAATCAATTCCTTATGACATACACTATAGTATTCTATTTCAAATATTGTTCATTACCCACAAATGTCTATGGCAAAACCGCTTACTAAGAAAATGAAGCTTTAATTGGGATCTCTCAAAGTGGAAGCTGATGTGAGGATCTTGGTGCAGTTGGTTTATTTAGAATCCGGTAAAGTAGAAATGAGGGAACAGGGCTAAGAGAAAACTAGTAAGTTGTGTCTCATGCCTATGGCTGTTGATGTAAGCAACAGGAAATCAGTCTCACTGAAAAGTCTTGTAGAAGTCACCTCAGCATTATCATACCACAAGTTAAAGAGGTTTTTAGTGTTTTTCATGAGCTGAAGGTGGTCTTTGGGCAGTAGACTACACACACACACACACACACACACACATACACACACACTCACATACACACACACTCTCACACTCACATACATACATGCTCACATATACACTTCAAAACTGAGGCTATGTGGCTTTTGTGAAAGTCTTTAACAGAAAAACAATACCTTAGGGAATATAGTACAGGTAGGATACAGCAATATGTAAATGACTTGATATTACAGCTGTTCCAATATGTGTGGGAGGGCCACACGTCTGCCACAAGTGGCCAGATATGAGATTTATCTCATCTCTCCCTCCAAATTTTATTCTGCACACCAATTCCCACTGTGCTGAGCTTTCTCTAGGTTTATTCACTTTGATAATAACTCCCTTTCCATCTTCTACCACTGCCGAAACATTTCTAGACTTGCCTTTCATACTGCAAAAAGTTAGCTCTCCCTGATGCTATAGAGAATTTCATGCATCTCTGTAATTAAAGTCACACATTTACCAATATGATTCATTTCCCTTCTACAATCAGAATGCATGTAATACCCAAAACTCATATGTTAAAATCCTAGCCTTCTAAGGTGACCATCTTAGGCAGGGGAGTCTTTTCAAAGTGCTTATGTCATGAGGAGAAATATTCATGAATGGCACTAAATTTTTAGAAAGAGGGCCCTAGAAGCTGCCCTGCCACTTTCACATGTCATAGCAAGAAGACAACAAATTTTATACAGGATACTTAAGCACAGTGAAAAGTTTACAGTACTGAAGTTAATAAACAAACCCACAAGTTCACACAGTTAGCCATGATTTTTTTTGTAGCAAGAGCCTCAAAGATCCACTCATTGAGCCTGAATCTCAAGTACAATTTAATATTTTCTTTTGTCAAGTTTCTCAGCTCTTTCTTCCCATCACCATCCATCTAGAATTCCACCATGCATCCCATTTAAATTCTTTCCAGTATCAGTTCTAGATTGGCCAATTCATCTCCCCCCGCATCTGCCCTTCTGCTGGCAAAAACAATATATCAGAGTGAAAGAGAGTCGTTACAGATTTATGGCAAGAGATTTCCATTTCCTTTCAGTATTTTAGAGGAAAAAAAGAGAGTACTTGCTATTTCATATTCCCATGGAAGTAAAAAAGACGCACTTTAGAGAAACAGTAGGATCCTCACACAGCAAGGTGACAACAGCACAGGACGAGGCATTCGTACCTTCTCCCTGTAGAGAAAAGGAAACCCGCTCTTGTCCTGAACTGGGTCTTGGACCTCTGTTGCGGGTACAATCCAGATTCTTGGAATTCGAGTTGTTGACCACAAGGGCTACTAACCATCCTGATGACAGCACCATGGAATGCTTGTGCTGTAGTAGAATCATTCATGATGCAAGGAGGGCACAGGAATTCTGCTGGGGTGGCACCTGTCCCTCCCACTGAGCACAGCACAGTGGCCCCTAACCATGTCTGCATGTGAGGAAGCAAGAGCTGATCTCGTCCACAATACCCCACCTGTCATGCCCAGGGAGGGATGAAGCAGTCAGAAGCAGATTTCCTAGCCCAGCGAAAAGCAGTGGTTAACAATGTCAAAGCGGCAAGGATGGACATTTCTGAGTACAACTGGGGCGCCGCTGGGAATTCAGAAAAACTAGAAAGCTGACATTTTTATGGGTATGCTTACAATGATTCAAATAAGAGAAGGCTAGATCATTTTTTATGTAATTTTCAGTTAAAAAGGTAAGAGTTGTACATAGTAATTCATGTACACAATAAAATGACTTAGAAAAAAATCTTCTTATCCTTGCATGGTATCCCTAAAAGACACAGTTGTAACTCTTTTTTGACCTTGTATTGCAGAGAATTTAAGCAAGTGAAGGTCCAGGCAAATACGTCCCCTCTCCTATAACATGATCACTCACAGGCATGTTTCGTTTTCTAAAATTTATTCATTTATATATTGCTTGAGACAGGGTCTCACCATATAATTCAAACTGGCCTTGAGTTCGCTATGGATCCCAGGCAGCCTGTTAATCTCAGTGATCCTCCTGCACCAGCTTCCCGAGGGCAGGCATGACAGGCCCATGGCACTCCAACCAGCCCACACTTTCTTTTCAAACAGAGATGAGTTTGATAATAACTCCCTTTCCATCTTCTACCACTGCCGAAACATTTCTAGACTTGCCTTTCATACTGCAAAAGAAACTCATTTGTGCAGTGAGTTTCACCAGGCTTTTTACTTGTCAATGTATTTTAGTACTCTTCCTATAGGGCATGTATAAATACAAGCTATTCTGCTTAAGGATTTAACATTAATTTCTTAGTAAAGGTGCTGTTGGTGATTTTGAATCTTAAATTACTTAGTTAATGCTGTTTAAAGAGTTATAATGCTCACTTACAGAGGTATAGTTCTTGATTAGATTTTTCAAATTGCTGGATCAAGATGATAAATTTTACATTTTAGTAAAAATTTTCAAATATCTGGCAAGTTGGTGCTTCTAGTTTTCCTACAAGTATTTCCTCAGGACAGACATTTTATTAACATTTCCCAGGGAATTAGTATGGGAAATATGGGAGATGTCACTTCGTTTTTTAAATGGGAAACTGATTTTTATTTATTTTAATTAATTTTATTGGTAAACTGTGCATATACATAATGATCATACATGTCATAGGAAATTTGGACTTATGCATAATATATCTTTTTTATTTTAAAGAGAAAAGAACAACACATATTAACAAATAGACATAAACAGAACAACACAAAAACAATAAAAATGATTCAGAATTTTAAACAAGGTGAAAGGAAATTAACAATGGTTGTTGTACTGCATATTGTCTTCAAGTGGCTGCTCAAGGCACCAGATCTAGGCGTGGAAGATGGATCAAATAACTGAACGTGAACTGTTTCTTTGAGTAAACCAGTAGAAGCTAGCAGTACAATTAATATACCCCGATTCTTGTTTTTCCCCATTCCCCTCCCCTAAACCCCTCTCCTTTCCTTACTTACAGAAGCTGTGTTTCCTCTTTTCCTTCTGTCCTTTTTCCTTCCTTCCTTCCTTTCCCCTCCCTTCTCTCTCATTCTACTCCCCACTTGAACATTTTATTCTTATTGCCCAATATTTATTATACATTTTGGATCTTATTTACTCTTTGAGCTCTTCACATCCAAGAAACAATGTAATATTTAAAGATATGCATCCAATTTATTTCACTTAAGTGTATGGTTTCAAGATACATTCATTTACCTAGAAATGTCTCAAATTTATCCTTCTTTATGGCAGACTAGTACTCCATTTTATATATATATATGGATAAAGAAGATGATATATATATGTATGTATGTATGTATGTATATATATGTATATATAAAAGGACGAGTGTTTATATATACAAACATTCATCTTCTTTATCCATTCATCCACTGACAGGCATTTTGGTTATGTCCAAGATTTAGCTGTTACACACTGTGCCACTAAAAGCATGGGTGTGCATGAATGGCTGTGTTATGATGCTTTTAGCACTTCCAGGAAGATATCAATGAGGAAAATAGCTGGGACCTTGAGGGTTAGTTTTGAGAAATCTCCACACTAAGTTCTGCAGTGGTTGCACCAGTCTACACTGCCACCAACAGTGGAGAACAGTTCCTTTTTCCCCACAGCCCTGCCAGCATTTGTAATTGGTTGATTTCTTGAGAATAGCTATTCTTTCTGGAGTGAGATGGAACCTCAGTGTTGTTTTAATTTGCATCACTTGAAAGATTAGTAATATTAAACTTTTTTCATATACTTATGTGCCATTGTAGTTCCTCATCTCAGTTTCCATCCATTTCAGATGCCCATTGTTTGGATTAGGTGTTTAAATTTGGGGGATCTGCTTTTTTCTGAGTTTTTAGATATTCCAGGTATTAGTACTTTAACTGAAGAACAGCTGAGAAAAATTTTCTCATTAGGTAGGTTGTCTCTTCAGTCTGTTGGTAGTTTCTTTTTCTGTGCTGTAGCTTTTTAATAAGATGAGATCCCAGTTTTTGATTCTTTGGGATATTTCCTACACAACTGGGGTTTTCCTCATAAAGTCTTTGCCTACACCTATGTCTCTCAGAGTTCAACCTAGTCTAACCTCTAGCAGACTTAGTGTTTCTGATTCAATATTTAGTTATTTGTTCCATTTCAATTTTAGTTTAGTGCATGGTGATAAACATGGGCCTAGCTTTACTCTCTAGCCTGTGGAAAATTAAGTTATTTAGCACCATTTATTAAAGAGGCTCCCTTTCCTCCAGTGGAAATGTTTGGCACCTCTGTCAAAGATAAATTGACTCAGTGGTGTGCTTGGAGTTGTTTTCACATCTTCTGATCTGTTTCATTGATCATTTGGACCATTTTTTTCTTTTGCCAGTACCATATTGTTTTTATTGTGGTAGGCTTATAGTATAATTTGAAGTCAGGGATTCTGAGGCCCCCTGCCTTGCCTTTGTTGCCCACAATTGATTTTGTTATCTAGATCTCTCCTGGCTCCAAATGAATTTTAGGAAAGTTTTCTCTAATTTTGTGAGGTATGCGATTGACATTTTGAATGGATTTGCATTAAATCTCTATAACAATTTCAGGAATATGGTCATTTTCACTATATTATTTCTTCCTACCCAAGAATAAGGGATATCAGTCCATTTTCTGAAATCTCTGATACAATTTTTCAGAGTACTGAGTTTTCAAAGTATAGATGTTTTATTTCCTTCATTAGATTGATTTGTAAATATTTCATTTATCTTGATGATATTGTGAAGGTATGGCTGCCCTAATTTCTCTCTCAGTGAGTTTGTTGTTTGTGTACAGAAGGTGTACTGATTTTTAACTGTTGATTTTGTATCTAGCTAAGCTACTGAATTTGGTTATTAAATCTAGAAGTCTTTTGGTGGAGTTTCTGGGTATTGTAGAGTTCAGTTTGACATAGATTATCCACCTTATTTCTATGCAACAGTAGTCAGATAATGCAATTTCTCATTTCCCTGCTCTCATGAAAATGTCCATCTCAACTATAGCTGATAAATTTTTTTCTAAAGATCAAGCCTTTTTCATGTCTAGCTCAACAATTTCCATATGACTTTGAATTCTATATTTCTGACCTTTAAATTGTAACATGCTTCATCATTTAAACTGGCTCTTTCTGAGGATATTGTCTTCTTCCCTCAATGGATATTACTTCTCTCATTAAGTAATTTGATAATATCACAGACTTTTAACTTCTTCCTTAGGAAAATACAGGGACTGGAACTATAAACAATTCTCAGTGTCATTTCCATCTGTGAAGTTCTTATTTTCATAGATTTTACCTCTGGGTGTGACTGCAAAAGGCATTGAGCAACCTCCAGAGTAAGATTTTGTACCCCTCCCTTGTTTACTTCAATATTCTAATTCATTTATTCTGATCATTGAAATTTTGCTATTGTTTTGCCTTTACCCTTTATATTCAGAAGAGTCAGACACGTTTGAGGAATCTAGAGTTCCACGATGATATATTAGTTGACCCCTGCTATTAAAAGGCTTACAAATCTCACAAAATACCCAGAAGGGGAAAAGCTGGGTTGACTGGGATCTCTAGACCAAATTTGCTGATGAATCTCCAAACTGATTTCCACAGTGGTTTTACCAGCCTGAATTTCCACCAGCAACGGAGAAGAGTTCCTATTTCTCCACAGCCTCACCAGAAATATGCATATAGAGGATAGCTAACATAGTTGTACTACTGACTTCTATTGCTTTAGTGAAAGGAACAGCTAATGATGAATTATTTGATCAATCTTGCCTGTCTCGATTTGTTTTCCTGAGTAACCCCTTTGAAGTTATCAATATGTAATACAACAACCATTGTTAATTTCCTGTCACCTTGTCTGTAAGTCAGTATTGCTCGTACTATTCTTGTGATACTTTGTAGATGGCTGTCTGTTTGTTAATATGTTTTCATTCTTTTACTTTTAAAGCAAACAAAAAATAGTTTACATATTTCATTAGACATGTAATAGGATTTTGCATTTCTAAAGACAATTATGTCAAACACAGAGAAGTGAACGTGGTGAAGTTAGTGATCACACTGCCACCCCTTCCCATTGTCCTGCAGTACAAATTGACATCATATATGCGGATGACATACATGCAGGATTTATAAAGGATACATCAAAACATCTTTAAGCTGTAGCGAAATACTTTTTCAATACACACCTAACTATCTAAAAGTTACCTAGTTCCAAGTCATAATATTTTTGTACACTTTTACAAAGGTAAAATGAAGTCTAACATCTTTGTCAAAATAAGAAATTCCAGAAAAAAGAAAAGCTCAGTTATAGTTACAAGAAATGAAATTAGTAAAACATTTCATATGACAGAGGAATGGTTTATTACACTTACTTTGAATGACATCAGTAGGCCAGGTAAGGTTCTATTACAGTTTTCATCTACCCATAGATGTGTTTGACAGTTGACTGGGGATATTTCTTTGTTCTGGGATAAAAGCCAAGCTATTAAGATGAGTTTGATTTTTGCAGTCTAAGCATCACTTTGTCCATCTCCAAAACTATAATCAGTCCAATAAGATTAGGGTAACCCAGTCTCCTGGATGGGAAGAATACCCATCATTCCAACTACTAACCTTTTTTTTTTTTTTTTTTTTTTTTTTTTGCGGTACTGCGGATTGAACTCAGGACCCTGCGCTTGCTAGGCAAGCACTTATTCCACTGAGCTATATCCCCAGCCCCAACTACTAACCTTTAAAAAGTATTTTTCCTATATACACACAAATCCTTTTCATTAAATGAAAATAAGTGAACACCAACACTTATAATATTCAGTTAAGAAATTTAAAACAAAACATTTATAGATAAGCACATACACACACAAAATCAATAAACATAAAACTCAAGGACTGAGATTAAACACTAAGAACCTACTCTTGTGCTAGAAGCTCCTCCATTATAAGGACACTATAAAGATTGAAAGCTGTAAGAATATTAAAACGAGTAAATAAAATTGAAAGAACATTTTATTTTACTTTTTTGTTTCTTCATTTTATGGAAAAAAGATAAAACTAAATTTCATAACAAAATAATAGGAGGATAGCAATAGTTAATATATTGCATATTCCTATCTTTAAAGTAGTTGTTCACAATACAAGATATGCGCATAAGAATTTCTCCAGTTAATATTAGCATAAACCTCCCTTTCCAATGAACTAAGAGGGCCTGACAGTGTAACTGATCTGCATTTGTCCCTTTTCCCTCTGTCCTTTCCGCTTTCACCCATCCTAGTTTCTCTTGAGCAATTTCTTCCCATCTCACAATAGCTATGGAGCATTTTATTTTAGACAGAGGGGAAAGAACAAAGTGTACGGAGGAAAAAATAATTTATGTCAGTGAAGCAAACACTGTTCCTCAGACAAAGTTATTTCTGTAAGCAAAAGAATATAATCGACAGAATTCTAAATTACATAGGTAAGTTTATTTTCATAAAAATTTTATTTACATGAAACATATTTGCATTTGTACACATTAGGTAATACAGTGAGACATAAAAGTGAAGAACTGTTAAGAACGACAGATCAGAATGACAGGCAGAAAGAATGTAAGCTTTACAGTGTGGCAAATTTTTAGGGAAAAAAACACATGGGAGAAAATATACTGAACTGGTTTATAATGAATAGTATGGAAAAGGTTGTTTCTTTTATTACACTGTATCACTTTGGACACATTCTACATGCTCTGTAGGGAACATGTCCTGTCTACACAACTGGATGGTAAGACAGGTAGGTGGCACTGAACGTAACACAATGATGTCCTCTAAGTAAGGACAAGCCTATTTAAGAGTCTTCACTATTTATTTATTCTTTATCTTAATTTTAGTCCCAAGGCTCAAATCATTTTTACTTTACCAAAACCTTGAAAACTCAAGAAAAAATATTTTGTTTGACAGTTATTTCTGTGAAAGTTTGAACTTAAGGGTAACTTAAAATCAGAAGAAATTCTTTGCCCACAGATTTGAGCAGATAAATGGATTAAAGCCAAAGTATGAGCCTAGTTTAGTAAATTTAGATGGATTGACACAAAAGAGTGTAAACAGATCAACTACTTTGAAAGAACAGACCAAGCAACTTGCTATGCCATACAACAAATGAAAGTGAATAATTACTAACTTGGTGTGAATGTTGAAAGATAAAAGAAATACAGGAGGAGAGTAAGTGGCCGTCTTAATTGTAGAACATCTTGGGGAATCAAAGACGTGGCGGGCAGCAGTATTCATGCTCACAACAGCAACCAGGATGTGTGCCCCACTGTCGCTCTTGTGTGGTTCCAGACAACTGGGCTTTCAGAACTGGTTTGTTTCCTAACTTACAAATGAATTCTAATACGAACAATATCACTTTTTTGCGTTTTTCACAGTAAAAAGCATCATGACTCAAGAACAGTAGAATGAATTTACTTTTAATTCAGTTTTCTTCTTAACTGGAATCACATCATAGTGTTCAATATTAGCAGCCCTTTGATGGGAAGAAATGCAATTCCATCAAATTAGCAGGAATAACAGTGGGTTTATGTAAAGAAAACAGAACACATACAGGACTAAAACAAATCTCATAAAAGGGGTAAAGTTTCCAGGGTCTGTTTTCTACCACTCTTCCTGTCTCTTTTAAAAACATTCTATCCTTGAAAGGATAGAAGAAAGTAAAATGTAAACAAAATTATTAATTAAAAGGTCAGCAGAGTGAATACTTATCCCACAAACACAATTCATTGTCTCTCTCCATTATCTCTCTCTTTCTGCTCCACAATATTTTTATTCTGCCTTTCCATTTCCCTTTTCTAATTACTGCCTTTGTCCCCATCCCAACCAGGGATATACAACCCAGCAAATCTAAACTTGAAGTAAAGATTTTAGACCCTGCTTTCCCATAACATTTTTGTTCACCAAGGTTCCCCTGACTGTTGTCTTCAAACACTGCACCAAAATGTATGAACCTTCAGTGCTTTAAAAGTTTGGGGTTTGTTCCTGTTTCCCTGGTTCAAATTCTTGAGAGAGAAATCAAATGAGCTCCCCTGGAGGAAACATTTAGCCTTAGACCAGTGACTTGCTTCCCACAAGTAAAATCATGGAGCCAGGCCAGCCCCTGCTGGAAGGGCCACCGTGGAAGTGATTTCCAAAGAAAAGGCATAAAGCTTGAAAGACAAGTGCTGCAGGCTTCTCTACCACACAGCACATTTTTGTCACCAATCAGGAAGCAAATGAACGTATTTCAAGCCGGATATGATCAGAGTGCATGAGCTCGTGACCTGCGCAATTATCCAGGGTCCTACACAGAGGAAAGCCCTGAACGTGGGTTACAGCACTACTGCCTCCTGGGGGAAATCCTTAACATTGGAAGAGGGGCCTCTTTTTTTTTCCTTTTCACACTGGGTGCCACAGATTCTGTTGTTGGATCTGAGTATGAACTTTGCTCCTGATGTATGCAAATCCTTGTCCTGGGTAAAGTGCATCTCCTGATCCAGTGCCCCTTGGGTCTCTCAGATTCTGTGCTCTAGAGAGGAGAAGATAAAATGATCTGCTGACTTTCAAAACAGTAATCTAAGACCAGGCTCATATGCTTAATACAATGCAGTGTCATCATTTATGTTACATTATATTAAAATCCAGTCATCTTTGATATAGATAGAGCTGCATGGATATTAATTAAAAGTACGTAAAGGAGGAAAACTAATAAAACTTTCAGGGGTAAGGTAGAATTAATTTGACTTTAAGATTCCTGAAAGTGTTCCCGAGTCCCTAGTGCTTAGCAAATCTCCCATAGAGAAATGTAGCATGCCCGTGCCTTTGCCCTCTCTGATCGGTCTCTCAACTTTCTTACCTAAAACCCTAAAACTGTAGTAGGTATAGCTATTCACAACCATGTCACTTTGGGTACCTTACTTAACATTTTTCACTCTGTTAAAAGTAAATAAAAATTAGAAAATAATAGCAATGAATATGGCAGATGATAATGTACATAAATAGCCAGTAAAGTAGTGGATGAACCACTGGCCAAGTGTTACAACAGGGATTCAATAACACTTCACAGCTATTACAGCATCCTAGGATGTTATTGTACAATTTGTGTGGATTTTTTCCACCTACCATACTTCCTAGATATTTGCAAAATGGGAGCTTTTTCTGTTAATTGGAATGATTTAAAATTAAAGAAATTACATTTAGATCCTGGTGACTACCTGGATTTCAAGGGTTCATCGCATGACACTAGCTTATTGAACAGCAAGAATACATTCTCTCACTAGAGAAAGTTCTAATCATACAGGGCTGATACAGAACTTAGAGAACCCTTGTGCAACAGGAGAGACTGTGAACAAGGGTGTGTGATAGGACTAGTAGGGAGAAATTCTGTTCAAGAAAAGGGTAGCTGTATTTCCTAGTGAGTATAAAGGTGGCTTTTTAAAACCTTTCCCAACTGTGTCTTCCATGGACCCCGAAAGATAAAAAGGATATCGTAAGTTTTGTATTTTGAGTGATAGTTAGACTTTTGGATTTAAAGAGGCCCATGGTTGAAAACCACATTTTCTCCTTCAAAAGAAAGAGTGCTCAGGCCAGTTTAAATTTTTCATCTATAAAGAGGGGATAGTAGCACTTATATATCAGGATTATTTTATAAATTAGAAACAAAAGATCTGAAGCACTATACAATAAATACATTTATGTAAACCAGCAAATATAACAATACTTATGACCTGAAGGCACCTTGGATCCCACTGACAATCTAGCAGTACTGGAAGAATTACTTTGATATTTCCCCACTGCAATTTTGTCATATTGAAGAATATTTTAGGCATCTATCATCTACTGCTGCCCTATGTCAGAGATAAAATGGTGATTCAATAAATTTTTTTTTAAATAAATCTATGTTCAGAGCAACGGGGTTAAATCCAGAGCAAAGCATATAACTTTGGACACTTAAATCTGGGTGACAATTTAGAACAAAAAGCATCGAACAGTAAGAATGAAGAAATATATTTAAATTCATGCTTTGTGACCTTGAACAATCATCTAATCTTTCTGTCCTCAGTTTTCCCCACTGTAAAGTATAGAACTAAGGTTACGTGACACATAAACACTTGAGTTGATTGTCTGATTTCACATTTGATATGTCCTCAATTTATAATCCACAGAAATCCCATAGGACACAGAATAGCCTCCTCTCTGTCTGTCTGTCTGTCTGTGTTTTAGACGTCAATTAATACCACAGAATGCTTTAACTCTATTACAGTTCTTATTTATCCTTGCTCAAAGAAAGAATCATGAAAGTGATGGGGGAAAAGTTTTTCCAAATAGACACAGACAATGGTCCATTTTCTTTGTTTTAAACTTTTATCTCATTAGAATATTTTCACATTTTTTTCAAGCCCTCCACATCAAGACACCTGAACAGGATGGTCAGGTCAGTCTTGACAAGGAGTTATTCTCCTCTGTGTTCTTATTGATTATATGCAACTACTCCTCAGAAGTCAGATGGAAACAGCTTAGTGAGTGCTTAGTCCTCCTTAAAAATAATATTGCACCACTGATAGGACCTGTAAGAGTGTCTACAACATAAAAAAAAAAATCATAAGTAGGCCTATCAGGAAGGATTACAGAAACAGCACATAAAAATTAATTCAACAGAAGTGTCTGGTATTATCCAATTTCCCATGTAGTGGTTAAAAAACTTTTAAAAATACCTGTTAGCCCTTTGTTTTTCATTTTACAATGTCTACAGTTATGGTCTGAAATTAGAAGTAATAAAATCTCAAAGGTATTTATGTTTCTGTTAAGAGCAAAAACATAAAAATAAAGATCAAAAGTCAGTAATGTATTTCAATTCATTAATTGAAATAATTTGTGGAAGTGTTTTGAAATTCTGAGCAACTCTCCTACACTGACATCATATAAATATGAATGAGTACATAAATATTACAATCTGAGAGTCATGATAAATGTCATCAAAGGCATTTTGTATAGATTTAGAGAAATCTGGTATTGCACCACTCAAAGTGGGACTATTTTACTGAGTCAGGTTTTCTATGTGTGTGTGCTACTGCAAAGGACAGAGCGCCACGGGTTAGTGAACCTGTACATGGTTCTGGTTCTGCTTCGGGGCCACCTTTCATCCACAGGACCTGACAAGCATTGATGGGTGACAGTACAGCTTTGTCAGAGATTTTATTTATGTCATGCTTTCTAAAATGATTTGAGAATGGAAAAGCAATTGCTAAGTATATTTTTCAATGTACTTAATGTAACATTTATGAGTTTAAGAAACCACATTCAAAGAAAAGGTAAAAAAAACTGCTTAGCAAGAAAAGGCCAAACAAGCCAGTGATGACATTACACAGAACTGGCATAATGTGGTATAGAGTCTCCCTCAGATACCATAAGGGGCCACGTCAGTGCAATTGCCCATTTTCTTATAGAAAATTTTCCCTCCTGTAATTGGCAAGAGATGAGTCACACAACCATGCTAGGACAAACCTATTTTTACTGTACACTATACTTGTTCTGGAGCTGTTGAAAAGACTCAAATTTGACCAAATTCTTTCTCAAGATTTGTTGCACGTTCCTGCCAGCTGAACCACTGGTGGTAACGCATGACTGCTCCTCTGGGTGATTTGTACCTCTGAAAGAGCAAATGCATCTAGCCACTTTTATCAAAAAGCTGCCTGATAGGACAGTCATATGTGCACTGTGGTGGCTTAAGCTGGTCAGCAGTGAGACACAGGGATTATGGCCCCACTGTGAGCATGTTAAGCTGTAGGTGTGGAAATGGAATCTCTTCTTCTTGATCTGAAAGTTATGAAGACAGAGACTCTACTTTCCCTTTCCCTATAGATCCTGGACACCGGGACAACTGCAGGCAGAAATAAGGAAAACAGACCCAGATGGATCAATGATAAAATGGAGAGAAAACCACCCAGCATACATCTAAACAGGACACAGACACAAACCTATATCCCAGTCCTACGGTTTCCCATATTTATAGTTTTGATTATTCAAACCAATATTTCCACCTTAATATTTAAAGTAATTACATTTGACTTTCTAGCTTTTGTCATAAAAGATTCTCAATGAAATAATTTAATCATATCAATTTTTAAATGCATACATCTATATAGAAATTAAGTTTCAGAAATTATACTTAAATTCATGAACTATCATTGAAAGGGTCTTGCTAATTGTAGTTGTTCTCTTCCGTTTCTTCAGCTTTTATATGTGGGATGGTTTATATAGGCTTGCACTGCGCTTCCTGAATGTATGAATGATATTTTGTTTCTGAACAAATTACATACTTTCTAGTATAATACAATTTACTTTATCATAGCATGATATTAGTACTGTGGCATTTTATCTTTTTTATTTTTTATTAGTGCATACTGACAGTACATAACGTCTACATTTCATGTAGAGAACTGGTCTGTGGACATAATATATTTTCATTTCTTTTTCATTCACTTTCCCCTCCCACCCTCCCCCACCTGCTAGCTCTTGATCCCCCTCTCATTTCAGAAAGATTTTCCTACTTCCTGTTATCTATCTTTATATTTCTCTTCATTTGTAATGTGGGTTCCTCATACAAGAGAAACCACATAATGTTTAAGCTGGCGTAGTCTTATGGCATTGTCTCTGGAGAAGCGTCTGCAAGGCTGCACTTACTAGAGATGACAGCTCCATGGTCCACTTACATCCAAACAGCACCTGTGCCAACTGCTCCCCAGAGCCACACAGACTATTTAAAAACTAATAGAGCTGGTTTCTAAATGAACTATATTTTCTGGGATTCCTAGAGAGCTGACTTCCTTTAAATTTTGGCAATATGGAGCACTAGAAAGAGACCAAAAGGCAGAAGGAAAGAGGGACATTTCTGTTTCTGGTTCCAGCAGTATGACAGTTTCTAGCTATGGTCATAATACTCTATAGGGTGAAGTCATTCATTCCACACTCAGGCCTCCTGAGAAGAGTCTGACCCTTTCCCAACCTTTCTGGCCAGTGAAAGAGGACAGCTCTCCTGGCTCTGTAGTTGACTGCGGTGCCATCTCCAACAGCCAGATGCAGGCGCAGACCCAGTGGCTCGTCAATTACCTTTGGTCACCAAATTCACTACTGCTGTTTCTCTTTTGCTATTGCAGCCTTATATACCCTTTCACATCTTTTTGTGACCAGTTCATTATATTAGCCAACCTCTGCCCTATTTGTGTAACCTAGAATGTTTTACTAGTTGAGGAGTAGATCCTAACAAATACAAATACCGCATGCTTTTTTTATTTCATTGTATAGTCATGCAAATATTTAAATGTTACTCAATAAATAATGTACCTAGCTTGATCATCTATCTTTTAGGAAAAATAACTTGGCTATAGAAAACATTAAAGTCCAACTGAAAAAGCTTAGCTACATTTAACTGTTCCTGGTACTCAATTTTTCTCATTTATTGGATGAAGGAGTTCCTTGAGTGGATATAGTACATTATTCATAAAGGCATATACCACTCATTACTTGCCAATAGTTACTACACGTATACAAGATGAAAATAATTCTAAAAGATCAACTTTGGGATGGTGATTTACAAACATTGGCACACATTTCAGTCTAAAGGCGTGTTTCACTGAAGATTCTACATCCACTTGTTCAAATCAGGAATTTCAAATTCCTTAATATACTAGGTGACTTAAACCAAATTTTAACTCACCTCCCTGATGCTCAATTTCACTCATCTACAAAGACATTATTTGTACATCATTAAAATTCCTCTCTGGTTCACCATTGTCTTTAAGACTTTTTCATCTAAAGCAACAAATTATTTTGTGGTAAAATTTGTGCACCAAGCCCAGTGCAGTAAGAAATCAGAATCACACACAACCTTGCCTTTATGAAATTTATGTTCTGGGAGAGGAAACAGGTTTGCAAACAGCAGCCTACCAAATAATTAAGGAAATTGTAATTATGGAAAATCTTACAATGAAAAGAAAATGCTATAAGAGTATTGTCCATTTTTAAAATTAATTTTGACTAAATCCAGGAGGTGCTAAACTACATCCTCAGCACTTTTTAAATTTCATTTTGAAGCAGGCTCCACTAAATTGTCTAGACTGGCCTGGAATTTGCAATCTTCTTTTTTGAGCCTCTCTAATACCTGGGATTATAGGTATGTGCCCCCCCCACAACACAGTTTATAACACATAGATTCTTTAGTACTAACTTGGTTTCCTAAACTATACCCTATGTAGAAACTTAGAGAACCAGCAGCCCTATTGTTTTAAAGAATTTTTGACATTCTTTTACCCACCTGAGCCTCTGCACACTGCATTTCTGATAAATACCTACTCATTATTTTCCCTTGGTAAACATCATACACACATGTGTATAATAGACCTAAGTGTACAAGCCCTTCCTTCTCCAGAATAGCTGCTATTTGACCTTTATGAGCATCTTCTGGTTTTTCTTCATAATTTACTTCAGCTTTTTTCATTCTTAACATTATAGTCTAGGGTTGTCCATTTCTGAGTTTTATATTAGTGGAAATTCTGTGTATATTCTCCTGTGTCGGTATCTATTTTAGACAATATTACATAGAACTTACTAATTTTGTTGAGGGTCATGATAATCTGTGCATTTTCTTTGCTTACTCACACCCATCAGATGACTACTCCATCTTTCAACAGTTTGATTTGTGTGAGCATTTGTGTGATTTCGAGGCTTTTAGGACTATGACCAATGATTCTGTGAACATGCCTATGTAAGTTGTTGGGCACCCACTTAAAGGAGTTTTCATGCCAAACCTATAGAATGTGCTAGGCTTTAGGATATATACCACTAGGTTTAGCATATAACATCTCAATATTTTAAAAAAATATGTTAGTTTATGTTCACACTACAGTATATGAAAAGTTGTCATGGTTTTACATTGTTAGCAACAATTAGTAATGAATTTAAAAGTTGTTTGCTACTGCCTACAAATATAATGTTACAATACTACATATATTTTCCTATGATAATTGTGTTGGGTTTCCTCTTTCGTGAAGTATATGAGGTTGTTTGTCTCTGTGACCTTGGGGTCTTCTGTCTTCTGTCTGTGAGTTCTTTAGCTGCATGATGTTGGAGACACATGTTCTCAGTCAGTTCCTTTTCTTTTCATTCTCACCTTGATGCTTTTTAAACAGTTCTTAGGGCTGAGGATATAGCTCAGTGGTACAAGTGCCTGCCTAGCAAGCACAAGGTCCTAAGTTCAATTCCCAGTACCAAAAAAAAAAAAAGGTAAGCAGTTCTTAATTAAAAAAAAAATTCCACTCATCATTCTTCCCCTCTTTTAAACTTGCCATTTTGTGTTTTAACAAAACCTCCCTTACTCCAATCCATGAAAATATTTGTATATTCTCCTCTAAGAGTTGAAATGCAATTCCCTCCTTAGGTAATCTCCAGGAAAGTATGCATTGGACTTAAATTCATATTCCATCTTACCTCCATAGAAAGAGGCAATTTTTCTAGTATTATTTATTGATAAATTTTATGCTATTTTTACATGGCTACCTGTCACTCATGATTTAAGACTCTCTCTATCGTTATGATGTATTTTACAAATACTTCAGTAAAATCTCTCTTTTGTTCCTTAGTAACCCTCAATGCAAAATAGCATGTTTGCTTTCCTCTCTTCTGTTATGTGCCAAGCAGGACTGCAGGAGTCCTCCTGTCCTCTCTCTCTCTCTCTATGAGCTTAGAGTACTTTTAGGAGCAGAGAAATACCAGCTATCTTCATGTCTTCCATACTTATAACCATGTTTAGAATGACTGGCAGGACAATCTAGACTTTTCTAAATCTTAATTAACCTTGTTCGGAAAATTCAATAAAACTACTTAATATTTTTCCAAAGAAAAGCTATTGCATGTTCAAGTTTCACAAATTTTACATTTGGGTATTACTTAGAAAAATTGTGCAGCTTTTCTTTTAAAAATAATCAGAACATCAAGCTTCAATTTTCTGAAATAAGATATGTAATTTTACAGTGCATTATCTATTAGTGATTTCCAAGAACATTTTCATAATGTGACCTTCTTTTCCAAAAAAAATGTTAAAGTAGGTATGATTTTATTGAAATGGGTACCTGTCAATGACCCTTTCATCTTCCCTTATCTATGACTTGGTTTCAAATGTTCCTCCTTTGTAAGTCAAGCCTGATGGAATATGGTAAAAAAATTATGACTTCAGAGCACAGGAATAAATATACTTTGCATTCTAAAAATCCTTGCTTCCTCCGCTAAGAACAAGAAGAAACAAACATCTTTTCTCTGAATTTTTTATATATCTTTGGTATTTGATATTTATCTTCCTCATGATTTATCTACCTATCTCTAGTCAGTTCAGAATTTTAGGTATCACTTTAGACCAATGCAACAGTTTCTTTTAAATTATCAGAGTATACTAAGCAACACGCTTTTGCATTGTGATGGCTTTGCTTTTCTTTCCAGGAGGCTCAGTGCCCAAGGGGTGCTAACTTTTCAGAGCTACATCAATACATCCCCATGATAAATCTGTTCCTTTTCCTTACTGTGTGTTGGTTTTTAGATTTTTAAAAAAGTTATTGTATTAATCTATTTGAATGTATGCTACTGGATCTGAGCTTCTAAAAATTTATTCCATAGGTTTGGGTCAATGAAGTCTGTATAAATAAATAGCCTTTTACTCTCATTTAATAAATGTAATGTAAATTTATCACAATTTTATCTAGCATCTAAGTGGATAAATTATGATTATTTTCACAGCTACATAATTTTTGTGACATTCATTCTGCAATAAACTTTCTAGAAATGTGTTGAACGTGTTGGGCTAAATAACAAAGTTGAAGTTAGTAATAACTTCTCAATGTGAACATACATTAAAATACTGTCCTAAATACTTCAAAAACATATATTTTTATCAAATATACCTTAATAAAGCTAAAAATTGAAAACTAAAAAGAATTAGAATGTGTGAGGATGAAACCCTCTATGATTTCTAATTTTTTTTATTATTTTTCATTCTCATTTATCACTCTTGCATTCTCACGTCTAGTAATCAGAGCAACTTCTTTGAAGATAATAATATGCAATATAACAACCATTGTTAATTTCCTATTCTGTATAGTTTTTATTGTTTTTGTGTTGTTTTTAGCATTTGCTGTTGTTTTGTATACTTTTCTCTTTAAAATAAAAAGAATGTATGAGGCAACTCAATTTTCTGAAAGCATTAAGATACAAGTCAACTTTTATTTAGTTATAAAAATAATCTTTGTACAATATAACAAGGATCAACATATCTATAAAATAAGCCATCTGTAGTCTAATAATCCATATATAGAGATCATTTTTATATTATTAGGTAAATATATAATAAACTATAAAATGTAACTCATTCTTTTAGATTTTCGAAAACATTATTGAAATACTCCATAATTCTCTCTTTCCTTCATCTTTCCCATTCAAAAGTCACCAGATGCATTTGTACCATCTGCACTTCTTACCCATAATCTCCATTTTGATAAAATACAATTTCCTGGAAGAGTCATCATGTTTTACTGTTCAGGAAAGAGTGCTTTATTAGATTGAATTTAATTTTAAGCACTATTACCATGTCATTACTGAAAATTGTGGCCCAGAATCACATACGATTATGCTAAGCTTAAACTGCTAAACAAAATGGACTGGGATATACACAGCTCCGTGGCATAGCACCTGCCTGGCAAGTGCAAGATCCTGAGTTCAATTCCTGACACAATAGAAAAAAGAAAAAAATGCTAAACAGAGGTTAAAATATTTCAGTAGAATGCACCCTCTCTCATTCCTAAGAAAAGGCACTATTATGGTTCCTACCATATCGCTACAAAAAAGCATTGATAAATGAAAATGATGTTGAGAGGAAGAACAGAACACTGGAAGACCGAACATGAATTTAGAGATGTTGGGAAAATGCACACATGTGCACACTCATGTATAGGAGGAGGGAAAGCGTGCTAATTTACTACCTGACCCCTTGCAGATTTCCCCAGCATTATTCTAGCCAGGATGAGCTACCAGTTCAACTCTCCATCACCTGATAATTTCTAAATATGATTAATTCAAACATTCAACATTATATTACAAAGTTTTTGTACTGTGTGCCAATCTCTATGCTTATCATCAGCTAGGCAGTGAACTTTCCTGGACGTGTCTGGAACCTTGTTCACTTATTATAGGGTAATTTTTGTTTCATAACAAACCATTCTTCATAGGTTATTTCCTTTACTCCGGAGCACTATATTGCAGAGGAATAAGTAGTACCCTAGAAACAAAGTTTATTCTAGGGCTGGGGATATAGCTCAGTGGTACAGTACCAGCCGGGCAAGCTGGAAATCCTGAGGTTGATTCCTGGTACCAATAAACAAACAAACAAACAAACAAACAAAACCTTAAACTCATACAAATGTTCAGTAGGATATTGGAAAACATCAGAATGCACAGATGTAGATACATACATACATACATACATACATAACTTCTATAGGTTGATAGTCTTATCTCTTTTGTGCTTATTTACTACTAGTTTCAAACTTATATCACTGTGTTTATACTCAGGATTTCAGAAAAGAGTGACTGCTGGAGTTGGGTACTAATTTTGGCAAAGGAAGCATGTCCACACAGGGGTCCCCCTTGTGCTTTACAGTACCAGGTAAGGGCCGAATTACAAACCCATGAGTATTGACAAACCATATACCATTTCCGCCTTCATTTTATTTTCATTGAAAGGGGTGCAACATGTAACAAAAAAAGGGAAAAATTCTACGGTTTGGGAAAGATGAAAAATTTATGATTCCAATACATCTCCGAGTGAATGTCCTTTAAGCTTCTTGGAGAGCTTAAACAATGTAACACAGGAAATTCTCATAGCAAAATAGAAAGACGGAATCGGCATTTGATGTGTCTGAGAAGGGATGCTTTCTACATTCTGCCACATCTACGAGAACAAAAGCAATTCTCTGCAACTGAACTGCCTGTCCACATCCCAAAATCAGTGGACATCACTCCAAAGGCATTCATAGTCACTGTGAGGGGTCCCAACAGAATGCTCTGAAAGGAATTCAATCACAGAAGCAGAGAACTCCTTCACGTAGAAAAAGGCTCTATCTTGGTAGATGATGGGAAAATGGAAAGGAACTGGCCACCATTTGCGATGTCAATACTCACATTCAGAAAACAATCAAGGTATGATGCTGGGCTCAGTTACGAGATGAAACCTGCATATGCTCTCCTCCTCTCAGTGGTGTTACTGAGGCAAGCATCTCTTGACATTAAAAGTCCTGGGTGATGTAAACATCTGCTGGGTTCAGATGAGGCCAGCTCTCGCTTGTCCTGTTACTTCAAGCATAGGAAGATGGTGGTCCTTGAATGATGTGACCAATACTGAGTTTATGTCATACTTAGTTGTTCTGATTCAACAGACCATGAGAGTTAAATACAAGGACATCAGGACATATTCAGAAAAGTGCAGTGTGGACTAGAAAACAAATACAGCAGAATAATCATTACTAAAGATAAAACACCTATTTTTAAAATATGAAAAATATTTTAACATTATCAAGAGATTGGGTAATATGAACAACGGCATTTAGATTACTACCATCACTGGCCACCTTCACTTAAAAACATAAAATAAGTATTTTAACCATTATTTGACATTATAAATGACCACAAAAATAGCTTAAGTCTTTTGAAAAACACATGATCATCCCTTTTTCAAGAATTAGAAGTTTACCAGAAACTAATTTTTGGCATTAATTAAAATTATTCTAGTTAAGTCTATGAAAGTTGGAGAAAATATTAATATTTACCATTACATAGCATAAAATACTCAAAGACACACTAAAAGTTCTTTCTAAAATTCAAATTACCTGCTCTACACAGTCTTGCGTTTTGTGAGCAAATGATTTTTTAGTGAAGGTGTAAAATAGAAAAGCAGTTATAAAACACCTGTATTTCTATTTGGTATCTAAAAAATACCTTGTACACTATCCTTGGTAATTAGGCAAATAGTTCACTCTTTGATTTCATAGTGCTTTATAACTATAAGGTATATAAAATATTTTATTACAAATCTGTGTCTGTTGTATCTATCTGCCAGCAAAAGACAGTGACCGCTTCTTGCGATTACAAGTCACATCAAGTTAGTCTGCATGTCCTGTCTTCACAGGAGTGGGTGGCAAATTGAAGATTTTTCATTGTTTTACAATCAGTCCGTCCCTTTGTCTGTTCCTCACCCCACATCTTTTCTGTGTTCCCTTTTCTCCACCTTTTCTCTCCCTAGGGACTCAGATGTCATTGCTAAAATTACTCAGGAGATGAATCCATTTTCCTTTTGCCAACTCCCCTTCCTGGGAAGATGGAGAATCTCCTCATTGATTTTGACTACGGAATTACTTTTTTAAGGAGAAGAACAGACTTCTGACCTTTCAAATGATCAGATTAGGATTGTTATTTTCACGTAATTAAGTCATCAAGGAACAAATGCATTAGGAGAGAGTTTGGTTCACAGGCAGACCTGCCAGCTTCTAAAAACTATTCTGCTCTGACAGCTACCCCAGATTCCATTTCTTCCTTTGTCTATAAACCACATGGGAAGCTAAAATGCATTTTAACATTGCATTTTGCCTAAAGGCTATCAGTAAAATTTAATTTTCTTACTGCATTGATTTTTCCATTATAAGTTATAACAGTCTAATGGTATCTCATAAGAATTTTCAGTATTGAAGGAAAGGATGTGAATGATTTACCAATGATAACTGCTTAGAATGTGATTTTCTAGATTTCTAATGGCTGCTTGTTTAAAATATGTTACATTTCTTAATCTGATTGCTTGGTTGATGCTTTTAATTCACATATTACACAGCTTAATATATAACTCCCCCCACTCTAAAACAACCCAGAATATCAGTATTTCAAATCAAAACACTAGATTTTTTAATTTTTAAAAATTAATATGCCACACTGAAAACAAATGACTGGAAGGCAGTGGGTGCAAGGTTGTTTATCTCTTCGTCTTGATCACATTTAATAAAGACTCATATCTCACCCTCACTCCTCTAACATAAACGTACCAGGTACTGACTTCAACTTTGGACAAGACCTGGATCAAGCAGAGCACGTAGCTCATTTCCCCACAAAAAGACACATTGATTCTTCTTCTATTCTACATGGTTGTCTCGCCACTGAAGCTTCAGCAAAGTTTAAAATAACCATGTTGAGAAAACATATAAATATAGAACCAGTGTCACAGCAAAATCAACAGAGGATTCAACATGCCATATGTTCAATAGTTCCAAGGGAATATTTTAATTATTACTTCACTTTGTCATAAACACTACAGGTGGTTATAAATATAAAATGCAGATTTGTGCAGAAAATTTTAACCAAGTGAAATACATCAGTGTTAACAAGGGTAGATGCCACCAGATGAAAAATGTCTTAATTGTGAACACTACAGCCTTATCTTTAGTATGTTTATTGTGAACATGTCTCTGATGCTTGTTTTCACACAATTTTATTTCTACTTCTTTAATATTTAAAGGGCTTGAAATAGAAATGGTGAACATCTGTTTTGAATAAATAAATTTTTCTTAAAATGTCACCAAAATAACTTAAAAAGCCAGTTCTTTTCCTATTTTAAAATGCTAAGTTTTAGTTTTTAAACCATTGTGTACACTGGGACGATTTTTACTGAAAAAGAAAGATGATATTTCTGTAGCTCTTAATAAAAAATATCCACTTCTAAATGAGTTTCTTACTTCATGTATGCCGAAAGGGTCTTCCAAGTGTTTTAGCTCAGTTTTACAAAATAATGTACCCTGTATTTAGTCAATGTAATGAAATAAAGTTTATAATGATCAACTAATCATGGTATTTATCACTGCTAACTTGGTACAATATAGGTCACTGTGCTAGTTTCCTATTGCTGTTATAAAAATTATAAACAGTGGCATAAGCCAACTAGCTTGCAGACATAAAATATCTATATCATTACTAACATACTTCTGAGTCTTCAAAAACTAAAAAAAACTATCCTGCTTTAAAATTTTAAACTATATTTTTAGTGAAGGAACAGGAATGATTTGAATTTAAGTATCCCACTTCAGTTGAATTTAGTATCTCAATAAACATTCCTTTTACCTCCTGAAGCTTCTAATAGAAATAGAAATATATTCTCAAATGACAATATCCTGTGTTTAGAAACATACCATAATATATATAAATTTATTATAGATAATAAGGGCAAATTGTATATCTATTATATATATATATATATATATATATATATATATATATATATATAATCTAAATAGTTTCAATTAAATTTAGGTATATTTATTTAATAAATAAATTGTAACATAAATATATAAATATTTAATGAATTAACAACAAAGTTTTCATTTGTATTCCAAAGGATGTAGATTCCCAGAGATAGGAATATTTTAAATGAATACACTGTTTAAAAACAGAAAGTCCAATCAGAATTGGTCATTACTCAGTTCTCATTCTGCTGCTACATGAGTTTTCTATACTTTCACAAAAAAAGATTGATCAGTACCCAAGAATTCAGAGCCTCATTCCTTCCCCTGTGGAAACAAATAATTAATTGCAATTGCTATACACCCAAATGTATTGTGTGAATCGGTAACAGATTAAAACACTGTCATTTGCATTCACATCAGTTTTTCTTTTAATCAAATTTAAAGTGAATAGAAGGGCCGGTTTTTTTTTTTTTAATCAAATTTAAAGTGAATAGAAGGGCTGGGGATACAGCTTAGCAGCACAAGTGCCTCATAAGGTCCTGAGTTCGATTCCTGGTACCAAAAGAAAGAAAGCAAGAAAGAAAGAAAATAGAAACCTGGATCCAGAGATTTAAATCTTTGTTGTTAGAGTGCAATAAAACACAGATTATAGCAACGTAGCATTTATGTCTTTTATGAAATTCAAGAGACACTTGAAATTACTTTTTTTCCTAAAACCACAACAATAACAACATTCTAGCAAAATCTGTAGCTCATTTATGGTGATCAAATCTTTCAAAGAGATGGCATTACTGTTACTATTGGCTTTTCTGTACATCTTAGATAGAATGTAGAAATAATTTCAATAGGACCATGACAATTTTGCAATGAAAATGTTACATTCTCTGTCTTGGTAATATGTTTTTATTTCAGTCAAGAGTATGTAAAATTATGAGACCATATTAACCCTTTAAGGTAAAAGCCCATGTAACTATATATTGTGAAATCAACACTGGCTTAAAGCATTTTCTGATTCTCTTAAATTTTATTCCTTGCTTTACATTGTTCTTATCCTTTTTGTTTTGTGGTCACAAAAACCTTGCTGATATAAATCATTCTAATTATTTTATGATTTGGTGGGATTTAATAAAAATACTATCAGAAAAATGACAATGTAAGGTGCAAGAGGAATACTATGAAAAGTAATCCTACTGATAGTATTGATAATAGATGAACTCTACTAAAAGCTTCTGAATTATAATAATTAGGAATTATAATTCTCATGGAGGAAGCTCATAGGTCTCTGGAGACATGATGATTTGCACTGCATCACAGGGCCAGGATATCTGGCTTCATATCTGGAAATACCCGATCATTAAGTGAATTATCTTTATACCATATAATTTTATCTGTTACACGAGATATCATTAGACACATCCTGATCTTAATGTCATATATATATGCATGTCTAATGAGAACCAAATAGCCTAGTGAATTCTTTAAATACAGGAATTGTGTCTGAGAGGCACTGCTCTCACAAAAGAATGGAGCAAATTACAAGAGGTGGAGTGCAGGCCTAAGGCCAAGCCTAAGATCATGCAGCCTCAGCCTGTCTCTGACACTTCCCAGACACTTCTTTCTTAGTTATTTTCTCACTGCTGAGACAAAATACATGACACCTACAAGTTAAAAGGGGAAAGGTTTACTTTGGTTCACAGTGTAGACAGGTGTCATTCCATCATTCACTAGCTCTGGGTTAAGCAGGCAGAAGACTGGATGGTGGAGGAGAGGCAGCCCATGGCGGGGCAGGCAGGGGTCTTCTTTCCCTTTTTATCCCATCCAGGCCACAGCCTATTGGTTGGTGCCATCAACACCTGGGTGGGTCTTCCTTTTTCAGTAATTCCATTGTCCACAACAGAACTAGGCAAAACCAATCAGTATCACACAGCCATGAGCCAATATCACACTCCAAGGCCCAGTCACCTCCAAAGCCCCACATACAAACGCAGTAGGTTTCAGAGGGACATGGAGATACAGGCCATCACACACACACCTTTATGGGAGTTATGTGCTATCTCTGTGCTGCAATTTTCTTTATGCTAAAATGAAGGTAGACATCATCCTTATTCCACAGAAATGTGATGAGGATTGATAGTTAACATTTATAAAGTACCCGGAAAACTACCTGGTACTAAACACCAGAGAAATACTTCTTCAAAAATGAGCAACAATATTTAGTTTCAGAGGAACAGTGTCAATCTTAAAGTGAGTCAATAGATTTTCCTTTTAATCCAAATTCTTTTTTTTTTAATTTTTTTTTTTTTTTTTTTTTTTTGCGGTACTGGGGATCGAACTCAGGACCCTGCGCTTGCTAGGCAAGCACTTATTCCACTGAGCTATATCCCCAGCCCCTTAATCCAAATTCTTAAGAAAGAAGTATATGAGAAATTTAGGCAACGTAGTTGTCTTAAAAAACTCTACTCCTAAAACAAGATGGACAAGTTTGTAGACTCCTGGACTGTTTAGTCACAGCCTTCACGAAACAATTAAAAAGTTCTCTTTCAATATTATGATGAATATCACAGCAGGGGCAATTAAGAAAACAAACACTTGTCGAATTTTTTGTGGTAACATCCAAAGAGTGACCAAGCAATGGAATCATAATACTAGATCATTTAGAATTATAATGCAATGGCCTCTGATAATAACCAGGAATCAAATTAATGCCAGTGTGTTTAGCAGGGTTTGTGTATTTTGTGCACAATTACCTACCACATGCTGGAGTAAGAAAACTCACTTGCTGTGTTAATTAGGCAAATCACCATTTTTATATCACCATCCCTCAGTTTAGTCTCAGCAGTTTAGATCATTTCTGAGAAATATCAGAATATTAAAGAGAAGTTAAACGATGATTTTGTAATTAGTGAAAATATATATGTTCACTGTAAATAGCTGCCATAAAATACAGGTTTCATATTAATTCTATCACAATATATTTATTATCAAGCTCCATCACTAATAAGAAAGTAGCTTTCAAATATTTACACAAATGACAAATTCACAGTGAGAACTAAGATTATAAAAGTTCTCTCACTCAAATATATCTGAATTCTGGAGCCAGAAAATATTAAGTTATCCACTTGGCAGCAGTGAAAATGTAAGCATACTTTTTCTAGCTCTTTGGTCAAGTGCCTCTTGGCAGGCTTTCTGTTTATGTAAAGTAGGCTTTCTATGAGGTACAGTAGGTCAAATCATGTGGATCTAATGATGTCTGAGCTATAAGAGTCAGAATACACCTAAGGATGCTCCAGGATTGATGGGCATATGGACAAAGCTGTGAGGCAACTAGCAGCGACATGAGTGATTACCTACTTTTACACCAAAGAAGGTCAGTTTCTCTACTTGCACTTGCGTTTGTTCAACTTTCTCCTCTTTTAGCTCTCTATATACTGGTCAGATTCTTCCCTACTCCCAAATGCAACCTTTACACAAAATATGAAATCAATATTATGTTACTATTTAAAATAAGTGTTACCAATTACAAACCATTATTACTGAAATATGTATTTTTGTTGAAATACTTTTAGTGAACATGTGAGGGATATATTAAAAGGAAATAAGATGGAGTAGGAGGGTGTGGCTAAAAAAGTTTTTTCAACAGAAGAAAGACCACAAACAACACAGGGTTCATCTATGACTAAATGTACTCTACCAGTTAATAACCTGTGGACAGTAAGTCTGAGAACGGGCAGTGTATAAAAGTGAAGAACATGCAAGCTTGCAGGGCACTGATCAGAGAAACAGCCCCAGTAAGATAATGGGCTGGGAATCAGAACAGTGTGAAGTGTGAGAAGAAACCTGACAGACTGCAAAATTACTCATGGGTTACTGGTATTTGGGTCTTGGCTGTCAGACCAATGGTCGGTTAAATGAAGATAAGCACTGTCAGCTTTGACCAGTATTTTCAAGCGTGCTGAGATATGCAGAGTGGGAATGGGCTGAAAGAGAACCTAATGAACAATGGCTGGAGGACCTGAGGAGCTCCAGGAAGGGTGCTCGTCTAAGGGAATACAACTGTCAGAAGGATGGGGAGGCTGAGGTGTAGAACAGAGAGGACACCATGATTGAGTGAATGAAGAAATGCTCAAGAGTTCAGGAAGTGAGACAACAATCACACCGGAAATGTGGAATGGTGAGCTTCTGACAGAAGCATCAGATAAGTTATTTTTTATCGTAGCTATTGCTTATTTGATCTGGCATTAAGGATCAAATTGAATATAGCCACTTCCTGAATGTGAAGCATGTTTGCCATGAAGCGATGAACAGACATCACTCTAAAGACTGCAAGTAAACAGATTCCACAGAAGAAAGATGGGATTCCATTAAGACAAAATATTTAGGCGTTAGTGATGCCCCGGAGTTCTGTCTTACTTTATTGCTTATTATTATGAGCTAGAGGTTTCAGACTGTGCAATCAAACTCTTTTGAAAGAAAGTCTAGGAAAAGTTGTATGAGTAGCAAGATGCGTGGGTAGTGATTATATTTTAGAAAAGGACAAATCCTTTTATTTTGTTTTGTTTTGTTTTGTTTCTTTGGTACCTGAAATCAAACTCAGGACCCTGGCCTTGCCATGCAAGCACTATTACCAGCCAAGGGGACAAATTCTTGTGTTTGAAGTAGTATGCAGTTCTGTGCCCTGACCAGGAAAAAAAGATAAAATTCATTCCAATTCTCTCTCTCTCCCTTCCTCCCTCCACAACTCTCCTCTTTCTCTCTCTCCCACCCTGTCTCTCAGTCTCTCTTCTCTTTGTTCTCTCCTTGTCAGTCTTGTGAAGGATCCTGAACACTACATTGGAGTTTAAGAATGGTCAACTGTCTACCGCAGGGAAGGTCCACGGATGTACTTAGCAGCCAGGCAGCTAGACATTCTAGTTGGCTTGCAGATATTCACAGTTATTCTCTTTAGAAGGAATGGTGCTTAAAGCACACTCAGTAATGCTGCAGCACTGAACATCAGTGAAGACTGCTTTGGTAATGTCTATCTTTTGTCACATGAGAAACATTACAGTATGTTGCACATCAGTAACAATCCTGAGAGCTGTGAACTGGAAACCAATTTCCTTTGTCATTAAACAGTGAGACCAGATGAAGGCCCTTCCTTTTAGAAATCTATGATTAAGACTGAGATGGATGCTCACATGCTCTTACTTGAATTCCTTCTTACTGCTCTTCTCTCTCTCATATCACAGGTACTTCAAGCCTGGGAAACATCTGGCTGCTGCTTTTAACATGGGTCTTCAAAATATAGTTTGGTTTCCATCAACAAGATGTGCTTGTACAATGACATGGCACAGGTTCCACAACAACAAGAAGTATGTGATTTCAACAGATGAGGAATTTTATAGTAGCCTCCATTTTTTCTTCAATAAAACACTCAGCTTGGCATTATAACTAGATATAATCACAGTGTACCTACACTCTAGTACAGTTCCTGTTCTGGGTTTCAATGGGACATTTCCAACTCTTTGAAGACCAGTTGTGAGCCCAGATCTAAAAGATTTCACTAAGCTTTGGTCCTCCCCTCTTACTACAGGATTTATAAACATAAAACATTCTCTGCATTATTCCTTCCATTTGTAAATATGTACAGTGATTTATATTAGCCAGTGGAACCCATACACCAGGAGATAATAAGAGCCAGATCTTAATAATCTGTTCAAAACTAACACATTCTCTTTTCCTCTCTGTCTCTCTCTCAGTCTCAGTCTCTGTCTCTCTGTATTAGATTGGGTTATGAGTAAGTAAAAAACTAAATAAACAACACAGCATGGAGCTGTACAACATGGAGAAGCCTCTTGAAGTGCTTCTGAACCAGAAATTTGACTTCACAGTCAGAGGAACACTCATATATGACTTAGAGCTTTAATGGGACCAAACAAACTACTCTCTAGCCCAAAATATGTGATACAGAATTAACCAAATATGCAACATCAAAAAATAAATAAAGTAGTAAATTTTACCTCCATTTTTGTCATGTTTTACAATTTCCTTTAATCTGAAATAGGTGTATAGTAATATATTTAATAATTAAATATGGGCTTCAATAAGAGAAAACTGCACTAATAGAAATGAAAGGGAGGATAACATCAATAAAGTAATTATACCTTTAAAGTTTGATAATATTTATAAAATAGTCAATTCATAATCATTTTATTAGTACCTTTTGTCCTTATCTCATTCATCACTACACAATTCCTGCACTGAAGGAAGCCCATTTTTAGATAATACCATATACTCTCTGACTCTTACCCATTCTGCTTTCATTTAGATTTAACTGGCTAAGAGGTGGTTAATTATTCTGATTAATAATTCAACTTTAAATATCAAAAAAGAAATACATTAACCAACTCAGGAAAAATATGTACAGTTTTCTAGAGGGATATTAGAAAACAAATACCTAAAACTCAAAGAATTTAACAGCTGGAAATTTGGTGAAAAAAACTTACATCATATCATGTTACTGAACCTGAAAATATGCAACATTTTCTGATTCTTATTCTTTGAAGCAAGCACAAAGAGATTTAAAGTACCTTTAAACTCTAAAAGTACAATCAAAAGAGCATGAGTTTAGCAGGGAACACACCCATAGTCCACAATCACACAAAGGTAAAAGGTTTTTTAATTTTTGGATTTTTTTCTTTTTTTATTTTAAAGAGAAGAAACAATAACAAAATAACAACAAAGAAAAAAGCAATACAACATAAAATCAATTAAAATGATACAGAATTTCAAAACAAGATAATAGGAATTAACATCAGTTGTTATATACTGTTACCTTCAATGAAGTTTCTTGGATTACCAGATGTAAGAATGCAAGACTAATCGAACAATTAAAAAGAATAAAAAATAATTTTAAACAAGCATTAGAAAGTATACAAAGCTTCACTAAATAAGATGGTAAGAATTCAACAATGGTCCATTATATCGCATATTGTTGTCTTCAAATTAGTTGTTCATATCAACAGATATAAGCATGCAACATTGATCAAAAATATTTAAGCATTAACTTTCAATAAAATATTTAAGCATTCCTTTCAATAAACAATAAACAAGACCTGAAAGGTACAACAGATATTGTGAAAGAGTAAATGTGTGATATTACAACATCTGAGACTTTTCAGGGTAACAGCTGATTTTTTTTCCATTTTTTTATATTTTTAACACCTGAGCTAACAAAAATAACATATTTCACAGATTTAAAAAAATCCATGAAAAGTCATATGTAAATTAATCCAACTCAGTGATGTAATTTGGTTAGCAAAGAAAGCCAGAAATTTAATTTTGAAAATGAAAGGATTACAGCATGCACAGAAAATTCTAAATATAAATGTTGCTTGAGAAGATGCATACTTACAGGAGAAATTTACTTGAAGCTGTGTGTGTCAGCTGTACTTTCCGAAATACCATGTAGTAAGAACCTCTACATAAAAATAAATGATAAAGAACTTAAATGGCAAAAAATTTTTCTAACCTTTCCTCTTTGGGTTATTAGGGAAATATCTCTCCGTAATCTGCAGAGAGCAGCCTATAGCTTTACTACGAATACATAATTAGTTTCATCTACAGTAAAATAGCTTGACCTAAGGTGCAGCATGGAAAGAAGTGTGACCCTTGCACCTTTCTATACCTTTGCAGAGTTGGCAAGAGAGGTTTCACAGAAAGAATGTTAACTACACAGTGGTTTCATGCTAACCTCGAGTTTACTTTATTCAGCTCACTAAAAAAGACATAAGGAGAACATTCATGAGAATGAAAAATATCCAAAGTGTCAAAAAAAGCAGTTTTTAAAGGTGGCATGAAAACTACATAGCAATTTTACATGAAGTACTTTGTGAGAATAACTTCACTATAGTCATACGGGAAGCAAAGCACAATGGTAGTGAACCTAAAAAGAGTTAGTTACATTTTTACATGATTTTAATTTGGTTTACTTGTGACCATACAGTTGCTGGGCTTGAACTCACTTAGTAAGTCTGGTTGGCCTCGATATCATTCTCTGGCCTCAGCCTCTGGAGTGCTGAGATAACCAGCATGAACCACCACACCCAGCTCATGCTATTTTCTTGAAAGCTAAAATTCAGCCATGACTACAATGCAGAACAGATGCAGTCTTTCTTCTCATTTAATATCTAAAAATGTATAAGTTACTGTGAATCCTGAAATGATTCTTAAAATGTATGTATGCTTGTGTGTATGCACACTTATACAAAAACCTTTTAAAGCAATGTTTCTTTGTCATCAATATAAATGTGCAGAAGAAACCATCATTAGTCCCTATATACATTGATTTTTCTTTTTCTTTTAATCCTATAGCACCCACCCACTCAGCAGTTTACATTATACGTGACTATATCCCAGCTATATGGCTCCAAGAAATTAAGAGTAAACATTAATGATAAGTTCTACTATGTAGGCCCCAGAAGCATGACGTTTAGTAAACAGAACCAGTATTAAAGATGTGAGGTGATATTTACCACTAATAACAAGTCACTTGAGACATTATTGAGTAGATAAAGTGAAGTGATGAATAAAAAGGGTGAAGGATCCATTGTGACAGATGAAACGCAAACAAGCCAGAGCAGCTGACAACAAAGTTTCCTACTTTCAGCGACCAGGAAGCTGCAGCTCAGGACTCCAGAGACCCGGCTCTCTCAGGATGACTTTCCCCTGGGTGGGGAACACTGACACATCCTTCACCAACTTTCTAGAGAAAGTTATGTTTCCCCAACAGCACTTATATCACATATACTCTCATGCTATCTACCTAATAAATGCTCAATGAACAGTTTAGTAAGTTAAATGGAATGAAGATCTATGACACACCTATAATAATTTGAATGATTCAAATGTTCCTTTCTTAAATGTAAAGACTTAATAGTAATAAAAATAATGGAATTCTAATGAGATGTGGAAGGATGTGGAGTGAAAGAGGGCATGGAAGGGAACATGTAAACACTGGGGACCATTTATCAGTTAGTTGGCTTTGTAAAGGTGCCTGATCCCAGTTCTCACATTTAACCTTCACAGTAACCCTTAGATACATGTGGCATTCCTTCCTGAAAAGAATTTGATACTCAGAGAAGCTCAGGACCCAGGGCACATTACCTGTCAGCAGAGAAGACCACGCGGGCATTCACCTGCCTTCCTAGGAATGTGTGACATAGGCAATATGCTTGGCACTAAACAAGGAACTCAAGACGAGCAAGTGAAGCTTCACTGTCTGCCCTCCCTGTTGCCCCAGGGCAAAGTGAGGTGACTGTCCTGCTCCGGGGAAGGCATAACTATTATATAAACACAGGTAAGGTGAAAAGCACAGAGGACTGTGCCAACAATAGGGGACAGAACCAAAAATGGAATCAAAGCATATTATTCATATTCCCAATTTACTAGATGGAAATGTAGTTTTTGCTACTGGCACAAAATATAAATCCAAGATCTACTCTACCAAGTAGCTAAGTGACTGATCACAGGAGAAAATGCTAAGGTAAACATATAAGAAAAAGAACATTATGTCTCATCCGTGAGGCAGGCAGTACACTCCCATGAGCTGACATTTTTGTCTCCATCTTATCTCTAGCACTTTCCATAGTGCCTGGCCCACAAGAAATGCACACTGACAAATTCAGGTGTGGTCAGTATTATTGTTACATTAACTCAACTTTAGATCTTGATCAGCACTCAGTCAGCAATTAAATGTAGCAGTTAAAATGCAGATCCAACATCTGACTCCAAGATCTGCACTCTTTCTAAGGCAATGCCAAGTACATGCATAAAATAATGCTTATGATGGAAACATGGATTTTGGAACTGGGAATGTTCCACTTAGTGGCTACCTTGCAAACCCTATTAAGAAACTGTGCAAGCAGCCATTAATGTGTTACTGTGGTGCAGTGTACACAAACAATGGTGAGCAACTAAGTCAGACAAATTTAATCTCAAATATCTAGGTAAATGCCTATCTATGAAAAGAGAATGTACATTGGAATATAGATACCAGAAGACCACCGTAGTTATACATTACACAGTGTATTTAAATTAGATAATGTACACTTAGTAAAACATCACCGCTTACTGATGAAAAGTTTTTACTGAGCACTGCATTACTAATTAGATTTCAATATAATTCTCTTTTTCTATCCTCAAAACAGGAGCCTGGAAGGTGTTAAAAGGTTATTTGTACCTTAAATGTTTTATTGCAATGCCTTCTTTTCCAGTGAAAATCTCTGTGGTCTCCGATTTTACACTTTACTCTCAAATCTCATATGCCACGTTTTACTGCCTTCTATTTTTTTTTCTTTGAGCATGCATCAGTATCTAACAGACTTTTTTTCTTTTCAAAGCAGGATATCTTACTGTATTAATTAATGCAGTAGAATCCTCTCATAGATGAAGAAATGAAGATATGCTTATTGATATACCAGGGCTGGACTAAAAGAATCTTATGTTTGCCTCTGGTCTAGGAAGTTAACCTTACTCAACCCTTTATGTAAATTTGTAATTATTTCTAACTGAAAGTCAGAAACACAGTAGGACATCTCATTTGAACCTAAACAAACATCTGTGTCAGTCTCAAAAAGGGGCAGATAAACCTAGAGAAATTTTGTCATCCTGAACTAAAAATCACCTTGAAAGAGATCACAAAAGAGGAAAAATAATATGTTAGCTTTTACCCCAAACTACAGTTTTAGACACAGGAAAAGAAAGGAAATTTTCAATGAAGTATAGGACCAGTCACTCAGATTAACGAGGTTTGGTTAATATTTGAATTTTGTGAAGCAAGGAAATTATTGAAAAGGAGCTTATGAGTAAAGCAGAAGGAATTGTTTCAACCCACAATTGAGCCCTTGGGCCATAAGAAACTACTAAAGCAAGATGAAAGAGGCAGGAAGGAGACATTCTTGTCTAGCTTGGCACTGGATTACTATAGTAACAGTCACCTAATTTCAAAGCCTCAGACATTAACGATGATGGTGATCCTGGGCTTGGAAAATCCCTGATACAAGAGCACAGTTGATGGATGCAGTGGTCTCCATGAGTTGTGGTTTGGGCGTGGACGTTCAACCAAAGCCTTACAATCAGGAAGAGGAAAGTATACCAGAAGCCAAGAGATTGTGAGCATCTGAATACATGAAGTATCAATGTGGGGATCCTCATAACACAGGGCAAAAAGCCTTCTAAAAAAGACAAAGAACATGTATGTACCTGAAAATCCCAAGAACAAATGTTATCCTGTTAATGTGACTCTACTTATACAGATACCCAAGTGAAAAAGAAGTGCAAAGCTTAAACTAAAAAATGACACACAAACAACTCTAGAGTTCTGAATTGAACACTACATGAGCAAGCAAAAAAGCAATCATCTACAACAGTATTATACAAACTTCTGAGGTGCACCTCACAAATACAAAGTGATAATCAGCAAGATTCAAAGTTTTGTGCCTAAAGAAACATCATGTGGAAGATGGATTCATATTGAAACTTATTCTATAACTTCTGAGGGAGCAGGGCACTGAAGCTTAAACTCAGAGCCTCACCCATGCTGAGCATATGCCCTCACACTGGGTTATCACCCTTGTCCCCACAATATATGGTAACAGCTAGATGCTAGAACAGCGTTTTGTTCCCAAGGAAGTCAATTATTGAGTTCAATTCTTTATATTTAAAAAGTCAACTGTACTGATACATAATTTAGATGAAATCAAATGCAAATTATTTTTAAGTAATTGTTTTGCCAAATATGTGTATATATGTGTGTATATTTGAGTAATTACTGCCCAAAAATGTGGAATATATTCACTTTCCTGAATACTACATTTTCTTCTTATGTCATGCATATCTCTCCCTTCCTAAAGTAACTAATGGTCTGATTTCTAATGCTCTAAAGTAGTATCATCTAGTTCAAAACTTTATATGAACAGTGCCATACTGTATATACCACTGTGAATTTGGTTTCTTTCAGGAAACATCCTGTTTTCCATATGGCAGCTGTGCACATGCTTGAGCACCAGTGGTTTTTGTTGTTGCTGCCGCTATAGAGTGTTCTAAACATACTATAATGTGCTCAGCTACTCTCCTTCCCATTCATTTTTGAAGTAGTCTCTCCTTTTATCTGGTCAGAAAATCCATGTCTTACTTTAATTTCCCAAATTTTAAACAAAATCCCACCTATTGTTTCTAGTACAAAACTCCATAGTGATCATTCACCCGGATGCAGATTTTAATGAAAAATGAAAGCCTGCCATAATGCAAATTACTTTTCCCATGTGCATCTAGGTGCAGGGAGGTATGTTTGAGACTGGAGGACATGTTTAAGGGAAGAAATACTAGGTGATTTTGCATGCATGTAAATGGCACCATGCCTGTTCTCCTATGCATTTTGGTGAAGATAAAAGTTCTGCTAGTTGTATCTTGTTCTGCTTTGCATTGTCTGCAAGAGATGTGGACACAGATTTAAATCAAAACATTCAGAAGCATTCAGGGAAAGTTATCCTCTAACTATGAAGATTAGTTGAAGAACGGCAAGCTAGACTCATCTAGCAATATACATGTGGTCTTGTTTATTGTACAATATGGTAAAATTGCATTTTAGATAACAGAAAACAAGGGCATTCCCTAAAGAAAGAACCACTTACTTCAGCTGCACGATCTCTGGTGAGCTGCTGCCACCCCCACACACCAGCTTGGGACCAGGCAGAGACCCGGACAGCTCTAGGGCCCTGGGGCCCATTGCCTGCCACCCCTTTCCCCCTCCCCCGTCAGAGCGGAGCTGCGCCTCAGACAGCAGTGGGAATTCCGGTGAGCCGACCCCACCTCTGTCCCACCAGCTTGGAAGCCAAAGGGAGCCCCAGACAACCTCAAGGACCTTGGGTGCTCCACCCTGCCCCCACCCCGCACCCCAGGGGAACTAATCTGAAATTCAGACAGCTTCGCAGAATTCACTGACTGCATACATACCTCTCTTCTGATGTGGGAACTGGGTGGGATAGTGGCAGCGTATGGAGACATGGTGACTACCACCCACCCACTACTACACTCCAGTGGAAACAGGGCTGAACTCTGGACAGCTTGGGAACCTGTGAGTGGGAACCAATCTGAGCCATAGAAAACTGTGGGAGCATTGGGGATCACACCATGCCCCCACACACACACCACTGAGGGAGTCACACCGAGCACAAGGGACCTTTGGGTCCTTGTCCCACTACTATGACACCACCCTAGGAGTGAGGCTGAGCTCCAGAGAACCTCTGCATCTCTGAAAATGACAAAATGACAGACCAAAATGCAATCTCAGACCTCTACTCCTCCCAGAATAAGTCCAGGAGATATTGATGCAGATGAGATTAGAAGTCAGACACCTGGAATTTCTGAAATGATAGCACCTCAAGTAAAGAAACAACTCCATCAGGCCATAGAGGACATCAGATCTAAAATAATGTCTGAGGTAAAAAAAGAAATGACATCAATAATGAAAGAATTTCTTAGCACATCTAAAGAAGACATGGAAAAAAATAGAGAAGCATAGTAAGTTAGTGGATACCTTGAATGAACAGTACAGGAAACACCAGGAATGCATAAAGCAGATTCAAACAGATATCCAGGAAATTAAAACTTTGATCGAAAGCTGGCAAAACTACTTGAACAAAGCTGAAGGTAGACTCTCAGACCTTAGAGACAGCATTGCTGTGAATGACCATGAAAGGATCTTTTAAAAATAACAAGAAACCAAGAAATAACAATTCAACAGCTGAAAGATGAAACAAAGAAAAGCAATGTAAGATTGATAGGTTTCAATGAAACACCAGGTATCAGCACAAATGAAATAAAAAAAAAACTATTTGCGGAAGTAATAACAGATAATTTCTCAAGCATGAAAAAAGAATTGGACATCTGGGTAAGTGAAGCATATAGAACTCCAACTAGCCATAACCAAAATAAATCTACAACCAGACATAGAGTGATCAAAATCCCAGAAATTGAACAAAAGGACAGATTATTACAAACTGTTAGAGAAAAGAAACAGATCACGTATAAAGGAAAGCACACCAGAATCATGGCTGATTTCTCAGCATAAAACATCAAGTCAAGAAGAGCCTGGAGTGAAATAAATATTGCAGGTCCTCAAAGAAAACAACTTCCAACCCAGATTGATATATCCTGCAAAACTATCCATCAAAATTAATGGAGAAATAAAATATTTCCACAATAAAGATCAACTAAAGACTAAAGAATTTCATGAGTGCCAAATCAACCCTACAAAGAGTTCTAAAAGATATTCTAGAAAGGGACAATAAATACCACAACTTTAAGAAGAACAACAGAAAGGAAACACCAAGCAGAGCAAGCAATTAAACAGAGGGCAACAAAAGAAATCATCACTAGGAGAATGACATGACAAAGATAAGCCAATACATATCACTTATAACCGTCAATATAAATGGACTCAATTCACCAACCAAAAGAAGTAGACTGGCAGATTGGATCAAGAAACAAAATCCAACAATATTCTGTATACAGGAAACACATTTAACTCAAAAGGAAACTCATAGCTTGAAAATTAAAGGATGGAAAACTATACTCCATGTGACAGGTACACAGGAAAAATGTGGGTGTCACTATTCTATTTTCAGAAAATGGGATCTTCAAACCAAGAACAATTGAAAGAGATAAAGAAGGTCACTATATACTTGTGAGTGGAAAACTTCAAGAAGAGCTAACAATTATAAACATCTATGCACCAAACATGGAAGCACCCAAGTATATAAGACAAATTTTAATAGACATGAAAAATGAAATAAGCACCAACACAATCATAACAGGAGACTTCAATATCCCATTAGTGCAAAGAGACAGATCAACTAGACAAAAAATTAGCAAAGAAATAATAGATCTAAACCAAACGTGAACAAATGGACTTAGTAGACCTATACAGAGTGTTCTACTCAACAGCATCAAAGTACATATTGTTCTCAAATGCACATGGGACATTTTCTAAAACAAACCACATATTAGCACATAGAACATGCTTAAGGAAATGTAAAGGAGTTGAATTTATCTCATGCATACTATTGGACCATAGTGCAATAAAATTGGAAATTAATGGCAAAGGAAATCACAAGAACTCCATAACACATGGAAATGGAACAGCACCCTCCTGAACAATCAATGGGTCACAGAGGAAATCAAAGAAGAAATTAAACACTATGTACAATCAAATGAAAATGTGGACAACTTATAGGAACCTGTGGGATGCAATGAATGCAGTCCTCAGAGGGAAATTTAAAGCAGTGAATTTCTACCTCAGGAAAACAGAATGAGCACAAATCAACAATCTTATGCTGCACCTCAAGGTTCTAGACAAAGAAGAACAAATCAAACCAAAAGCCCAGATAAGGCATGAAATTATAAAACTCAGGGAAGAAATTAATGCAATGGAGAAAAAAAAAACAGTACAAAGAATTAATGAATCAAAGAGTTGGTTCTTTGAAAAAATAAAATTGATAAACCCCTAGCCAACCTCATTAAACAGAGGAAAGAAAGAACTGAAATGCATGCAATAAGGAATGAAAGAGATGAAATCACTATAGATCATGTGGAAATTCAGAAGATCATCAGTATCTACTTTGAAAATCTTTACTCTCACAGGATGGAAAACATAGAGGAAATGGACAGATTTCTTGATACATATGAACTATCAAAGCTGAATGAAGAAGATATAAAAATCCTGAATAACTCTATATCAGCAAGTGAAATTGAAAATGTAATAAAAACATACCAGTGAAGAAAAGCCCAGGTTCTGATGGATTTACAATTGAATTCCTTAAGAAATTTAGAAAAGATTTAATGCCAATGCTTCTCAAACTCTTTAAGGAAATTCAAAAGGAGGGAATCCTCCCCAACTCATACCTGGAGGCAAGTATTATCCTGACAACAAAACCAGAGAAAGACCCAACCAAGAAAGGGAACTACAGGCCAATCTCCTTAATGAACATAGATGCAAGAATTTTTAATAAAATACTAGCAAACAGAATGCAACAAATCACTAAGAAGATTATACATGATGATCAAGTGGGATTCATCCCAGTAATGCAGGGTTGGTTCAATATATGCAAATCAGTTAATGTAATACACCACCTCAATAGAGCCAAAAACAAAAATCTCATGATCATCTCAATTGATGCAGAAAACACGTCTGATATAGTCCAACACTTATTCATGATAAAAACCCTACAGAAAATTGGCATAGATGGACTTTACCTCCATCTGATAAAAGCCATCTATGTCGAATCAACAGGTAACATCATCTGAAATGGTCAAAAACTGAAAGCTTTCCCTTTAAAGTCAAGAACAAGACAAGAATATACACTGTCATCACTTCTGTTAAACATAGTTCTTGAAATATTAGCCAGAGCAATTAGACAAGAAAGAGAATTAAGAGGAATAAGGATAGGAATAGAAGTGAAATTATCATTATTCACTCATGACATGATACTCTACATAGAAGACCCCAAAAACTCCACCAAAAGGTTCAGAGATTTAATAACAAAATTAAGTAGCATAGCTGGGTACAAAGTGAACACTCAAAAAGCCAAACTACATGGGAAATACTTCAAAGAATCAACAACTGGGATCTCATCTTATTGAAAACTTTCTTCATATCAAATGAAATCACCAACACAGTGAAGAGAAAACCCACGAATTGAGAAAAGATACTATCCAACTGCCCCTCAAACAAAGGACTCCTATCTAGAACATATAAAAAATTAAAAACAATCAGCACCCAAAAATTCAAAGACCCAATCCCAAAATGGGCATCTGAGATGAACAGGTACTTCTCGGATGAAGAAATACTAATAGCAAACAAATATTTGAAAAAATGTTCAACATCATTAGTCATTTGAGAAATGCAAATTAAAACAATACTGAGATTTCATCTCAGCCCACAGAGAATGGTTATCATTAAGAAATCAATCACTGACAAATACTGGAGAGGCTGTGGGGCAAAAGAACACTTCACTGCTGGTGGGAGTGTCACTTGGTGAAAGGAACTGTGGAAATCGGTCTGGAGATTCCTCACAAAACTAGGATTGGAAGTCCAACCTGACACAGCTATTCCCCTTCTGGGTATTTTTGCAGAAGAATTAAAAACATCACACCACAGTGACATATGTGCACCCATGTTTATAGCAGCACAATTTGTCATAGCTAAATCTTGGAAACAACCCAAATGCCCATCAACTGAGGAATGGATTAAAAAGATGTGGTATTTCTATGCAATGAAGTATTACCCAGCTAACAAAAGGATACTCTCAAAACTTTTATAGGTAAATAAACTAGAGACCATACTCATAAGTGAAATAAATCGGACTCACATGTGTAAGCATCACATTGTCTCCTTGGTGTAAGAACAAGAAAGAGTAAATACAACCTAAAATATACAATAGATAATAAGAAAGGGAAAGAAACTGCTGAAAGGAAGGAGCAACTGGGACGAGGGAAAAAAGAAAAAGTACTAAGGCAAATTATATATATATATATATATATATATATATATATATATATATATATATGGGTGGATGGTACAACTATACTGCTGGTGTCTGATGGTATGTTGGGAACACTTAGTGTTTAAAAGTTTTTGTTTTCCTATTATTTTGACCAAATTTACATGGTTATGTCTGGTCATCAGAGCAACTTATGTGATGACAACAATTTGCAGTATAACAGCCAATGGTGAATTCCCACAATCCTGCCTAGTGCCACTAGGTATTGTCTCTAATGTTCTTTGAAATGATTATTTTCTTCTTCTCTTGAATGATTTGATCAATCTTCTATTCTTACATCTGGTAATCTGAGCAACTTTACTGAAGATAATAATATGTAATATAACAACCACTGTTAATCCCTATCATTTGGTTTGCAACCCTGTATCATTTCTAATGTCCTTGCTTTGTCTTGTTTGTATTCTGCTTTTGTTCTTTTTATTTGTGTACTATTTTCTTTAAAATTAAAAAAAGAACCACTTAGTAACCTGAGAAACAAGAGTAGGGGTGCCTCGGAGATGACCCCAAACACCTGCTCCGGTCTCCTAGTGTAAACACCCTACTGTTCCCTCCTGTTCTACAAGGTTTGAGTGTAAAAGGCTCAGTTCTACTGAGGTCCTAAAAAGCAGCTGGCCTGCCTGCCTCCCTGTCTCCCAGTCTGTCTGTCTGTCTGTCTGTCTCTCTCTCACACACACACACAGACACACACACATCATAAGCAGTTCTAATGAGCCTACATGGTAAAGAATTGAAGCTTAGTGGTGGATTATCTGAGATGAAGTCAGGCTTGAGTTGATGGCAAGTCCTGTGCCCACCCTAAACTTTGCAGACTTATATAGGACTTGGTCAAAAACACAGCTAAGCCTCTTCCAGGCTCCTGGTCCCAGGAACTTTTTAGTAAATGAATGCAAGCTGTGTGAAGTCACTAAGTGTTAATTTTTTGTGCAGAACAGATGATTAACATAAGGATGACCAAGAACAAACCATGGAGACTCAAGTGGTAAATCCTACATTGAAATGAGCATTTTCCTATTCTGGCTGAACTTCCCAGGAACTGAGTCTTAACCCCATAGGAACAGAGGCCTAACACCTATAGCAAGACATTCAGTGGAGAGAAGCTGTAAGCTACGTGGGAGAGAAATCCTAGAGGGCTCTGAAGAACACAGCTGAGCTTGTTGTGTAATGAACTCATAGTCTTTTTAGAATCCTTAAACTTTATAAATTTTATCCCCCAAAACTTTATAAAAGATGCTTAAAACTAATCTTCATTTCACTTTATGAATGCAATAGTGGGGGAATTATTTTCTGGTTAGAAGAAAGCGTATTACAATGTCTTATAAGAACAGAGCTGTAAGCCCAGTTACGGGCAGCAGCTAAGGGAATTCTATGAGGGTGATGATTCAGTATATTCTTCACCAAAATATAAACTGACCTGGCACCCTGAAGAGGGACCCAGTCAGTACCCAGGCTTGTCTTCTAGAAGCACATCTTCCCACATCCATGGGAACTGCCTGATGATCCTGTTCATCAAAGAGGATGCCTCAAAGGGTCTTGTGTGGAGCTTGAGATTCTGCATTTCAGGTAAAATGCATGATATGCATGCTCGAGTCAACTCCTTTGAATAACAAAGCTGTACTACAATGTGAGAGTGATTACTTAGAAGGTACAAAAATATAAAATATTGGAAATGACATAGTTCTAAAATAACTTCAATTTTAACAAGATACCCAAATTAATCATTATTTCAGTATCATTGCAAATATGCCTTCATTTTAAACTTAGAGGCTGGTTACACTTACAGCAATGGGTTAGGGACAGAAATATAGGAGAGATTAGTGATTGCTTCTGAAGCAAGTAGATTCAGGAGATCGTGTTTTTGCTCTAAATGTTGTCTCACCAAGGCTGTGATTAATCTTGTTTCAACACATATATATGTATGACATGCTTCACACAGACACAAAGAATTAGGAAATTCTCATAGAATTCTGGCAGACATTTTGGAATGTGAGCCAAAGAGATTTTAATGAACTACTTTCAAATGAAGAGAAAAATCTTCCTACAAAATATGCATTTCTATGAAAAAAGCTCTATTTGTAATCTTGACAAAATGTCTGTTTCTTATTGCTGAGATATAAAGTAGGAAATTTACTATTTCAGAAACATTACTTCTAGCCCAAAATGGTGCTTTTAGTTTTTACAAAAGCTGTTTTTTCCCTCATTCTCTGTGTAAGCCTTTCCCTCTCCTTTTAAAAACATATATTCAGCGCACAGGAAAACCTAACTGTTGAAACAGGAAGTACTGAAGTTTCATGCCTTCTTCTTGAGAAGAATTGTGATGTTTCCTTGTGTGATCTGCTTCCATCTTTCCCACCCATTTTGAATCATTTACACTAGGTGCCATGCCCCCGAACAGATGGCATATTCCACCAGGTAGAACCAACCTACATAAGCACATTGTATAGTCTCTTTGACCTTTAATTACAGAGGACATTTTCCTTCCAGTTTTGAGAAAACACTTGTTCTCTATTTCCCTTAAAAATAAATAAAAGAGAAATTACATTGCATTCGTCTCAAATATAACTGAAGTAGATTTTGCTTTTGCAGCCTTTAATAGGCCACCAGAATTACCTTTTCATACTTTAGTCTTCATTTAACTAAACTGAAAAGGGTAAAGCACCTATGAAATTGTGATTAATGATTAATACTAAGCCAATCTAAATACAAGCAGGAAGCTTACTATAGCAAAAATAAAGTGATGCTATTTATACCTGAAGTTTCAGTTAATTTATGTTCTTTGAACTACTGATTGCTTTAAAGTGAGGCAGATATAGAAATGACTTCAGTAAATTACTGCATTTCTCAAACAACTGTACATTTTTGGAGCGTGGTGGCCACCACCTAATGAGAACGAATGGCTCACAACCTTGGGAGCCTGACCCACTTACTCATTCGCACCTCCATCGCATGGAAGACTGCTTCACAGATACGAGGTCACACCCTCACCCAATTAGTCCATCTAATGAAGTATCACTAGACATCTACTGGTTCAGAGGTGCGCAAGAAGGGCAGTTGAAGATAAAATATTGGTATCTTAGTGCTAAAAGTATACAGATTTCTGAGCAGATCTTTGTTAAGGTATTAAGTTAAATGAAGAATGCTACTTCTTTACAGAATTATTTGCACTTTAAAGATACAGAAATGATACCAATTTTAATTTTATCTTGGCAAGCTGTGTATGTGGGAGGATTTTTATGAGGGTTTCCCCGACAAAAGTCAATGACGGGTTGACTTATTTATTCAAATGACAAATATTTATAAAAGATAATAAGGTCATATGTTAACACACAACATAAAATAACCAATTTACTCATGTGGTTCTTGTTTAACTTTATAGAGGTCCCATTTTCATAGCGAAAATGAGGCTTGGGTCAAAGCCTCCACTAATATACTGCTGTCTCCAGAGCAACCCATAGGAATGCATTAATTACAAAGGCAGCGGATGTAAATTATATTCTAATGTTAATTGCTAATTGATGGTGAAAATGCATCAAATATAAAAACAGATGAACAATATAATAAAGTAATTTACAACTAATAAAATAGCTTTACATGAATTGTCCCTCAAATAACCAATAATTGCTTCCAAATAAATTGAAAAACTTAGTGAAAACTCAGTGGAATACCTTATCACTAAAGTTCTGAATATTGGGACAAACATAACCAGGTTTCTTTAGGAAACCCTGTTTTCCTTTCAGTTGCATCACTAAATAATCTGATCTTTCACATGCAAATGTGTTTTGTTCTCTAGATAATTCTGATATATAGCTTCAGGGTCATGTTTATTCTGTAAAGACATCCCCTCATGTTATTCAGCAGTTCGGAGGACTTTCTTAGTTAACTGATTCACGAATGTCATTATATGTTTCTACAATAAATTAAAATTATAATTACATACGTAGATGGGTTATATGTATTAACTGTTTTCCTTGTCCATTATTAAAGTGCCTTTGAAAATACAAGCTATAGCTACCATATTAAAAAATAAGAAAAATTAATATCCAGAGTTATTTTACATTACATTTAACATAAGATTTTTAACAAAGTAAGATCATAACATGATGCCTTACAATAAGAGAAAACTACATATGCAACAGCTAAGTGAGCATTCGTTAAGTCATATACTTTATGGAGGTAATTATTAGTATATGTTTAAAAAAATAATTACAGATATTTTTCTTGGAGGCTTCATTTTTGTAATCCTACATATTCAATCATAATCTCACAATATGTCCATATGTTTATACCTACCTTTGCTCTCTGACTTACTTGCAAACAAACACATTAAGGTAGAAGGTGGGATATCCATCTTAGAGACGAGAAAGCTAAAATTTTTGGACAACATTAACATTCTGAAGCATTAAGACTGTTGTTAATACTAGAGCTGGAATTGAAATCTGAGTTTGACTTTTTCTAACAAGGTTACAATTACACATAATGTTTAATAATAATGAACTACCGATTTTATAATAAAAACTAGCATTTATTTAACAGAACTCATACCGAACAAAGAGAAGTATGTGTTGTTTGCCACAGCATTTTATTATATTTAACATGTAATAAACCTGCAGGCACATAAATGTCAGTTTTTTAATTCACCCACATTTGCTGAGCTTCTATTGTATACATGCAGATTAGTCCTTTATAGTCAGTGTAGCAATTACTAGGATACTATGTTTTACTGAAACAACATTTTCTATGGCTATAAGCAATGACTAACCTTTAAGGTTGTGTAATATAAAAAGAGGAAAAAAGGAGCAGGTATTTTAACGCAGTCTCTTCCTTATGGGGAAACACAATTTAATAATGGCACTATTTTTATTACTTAATGAGTCAAGCATGGAATAAGTTGCTGCCTGACTTCACACGGGACATTTTAGCCAACACCCGGGAGAATAAGTAACTGAGAAGCAGAACTACTTCTGTGAACTGATTCCCCATGATCAGGTGTTCACTAGATACTTCAAACACACTGAAGTAAAAAAAAAATCGACATTAAAGAAAACAAATTTACTTTCATGAGGAAAAAATATGATTATATATGTGATAACTCACTAGACTGTTAGGTAATTAACCTTAAATGCATTCTAATTCTTTGCCTTTGCTATTAGAATACCATTTGGTTGCACTATGTCAGAATGACATGAAGTGCAGCAGATGAGACATATGACCAGGAGTAAAGATGAAGTCTTGGGTAATATATGTAATTTTCCCAACTACATCAACTCAAACAAGAAAAATGTATGAATGCTTCTAAAAGGGATGCTTCAAACAGACTAAAAAAAATAACTATCTCCTATGATGTGATAAAGGGACCCTTTTAGAGTACATTACCATCTTTGATTTATTTCTCTGCTTTTATATATATCACATGTGACTCCAGGCATTGCTGTAGAAAATGTTTCATTACCAAGAGCACGTACAATAAGACAAAAAGGGATACAGAAAAAATTCTCCCAAAATATGTCATTATCTTTGTCCTTTCCTATTTTAAAATTGTTTATCAGAGGCCAATGCATGTTACTTTCTTGTATCTTATTGTAATATTTAATTTCATTTGATTTTTTGTGTACCAAAAGCAAATTTGTAACAAGCTATGTTTTGAATAAATTTACTAGTATTGGCAGGGGTTATTTTTCAAATGAACTTCTTGAATTTATGTCATGTTTCACCATTCAGCTCCAAAAAGAAAAACTGACATTTTATTAACACTGAAATACCAAATCAATGGAAGTTAATGTTACATTTTAAATTATACTTATTATGAAACTTTTTAAAGAATTAAAGTAGCTCATTGTAGATTAGAAAATAGTTTTAGTAAAATTATTCTACATTTCAACACCAGGTTTTATAACATTACTGTGATAGCAAAGATTTCATTAACTTCCACCAGAAATCCCAGGTTTATGAATATCGACTGAAATTAGAAAAAATAATTAGAAACATTAATTGTAAAATTCAAGATCGACTGACATTATTAAAATATTTACTCTTGCATTATTTACAGCTAGACTGTCAGCAAGATGCACTTTGCCTTTCTAATAAAAAAATTCTCTTCCTTACATTAAGAATGAAACACGACTTTCATTGGGTTCTGAGTCTTTCTGGCACGTGTTCTAAATGTTTTTATGGTATTTTGATTCTCAGGGCAATTTGACATTTCTTCCTGGGGAAATCATGAAGACGAATGCATTCCTAGTGGATGGGTACAAAATATAGGCATTTGTTGTGCTCATCAAATCTACCAGCAGGATTCACTAAAACAACATTGAGATCTCATCTCACCCCAGTAGGATGGCTAGCATTAAGAAATCAACCAATAACAAATGCTGGCAAGGCTGTGGAGAAATAGGAACTCTTCTCCACTGCTGGTGGGGATGCAGACTGGTGAAACCACTGTGGAAACCAACAAACTCTTACCAGACAAGAAATGCAAACAGAGTGAGAAAAATGACACACATAGAAGTTTACGTGTCAAAACTCAGAAAATGTTACAGAAGAGAAAAAAATTAACTGTGAAATATAAATTCTTGGGCTGGGGATATAGCTCAGTGGAATAAGCGCTTGTCTAGCAAGTGCAGGGTCCTGAGTTCGATCCCCAGTACCGCCAAGAAAAAAAAAAAAAAAAAGACCGCAAAAAAAAAAAAAGAGGGGCTGGGGATATAGCTCAGTGGAATAAGCGCTTGCCTAGAAAGTGCAGGGTCCTGAGTTCGATCCCCAGTACCGCAAAAAAAAAAAAAAAAAAAAAAGAAATATAAATTCTGTAAAATGTTTGATTTCATCTTAGATATCTTATTCCCCACAAGAAGATACAATGTGCAGTTTTACCACAAGCATTATATATTTTGTATTTTCTAGTTCAAAGTTGTGTCTTCAGTAAAGAGTTGACCTAGTGCCATAATTTACAGTAAATCAAACCTTGCCCATGATTTCTGCTTGAAAATCACTATCAGGGTAAAGACATTTTCAGCAACACTGTACCAACCTTCCTTAAAAATGTTCTCTTTTAGGAAATCCTGTCCAAAAAAATAGATGAAAATTGTATACAATGTCAATCATTCTCTGTTGTACAGAAATCTGGACTCGAGATTAGATTACCTAGATTCTAAATTGACACGAATGCCTTTATATCAGAGAAACTAATTATAAAAATATGATAGTCAACATCAGTGAGTATTTTTACTTTTTAGTAAAATTATGTGTTTTGAAAAATACATAAATATGACATATTGTGACATATATGTCTTAATGAAAATACTACCAAAAAAGAAAATCTTACATTTTTTAAATGTGCTGTTTCAAGCAGAATACAATGTCATACAATGACATTTGTGTGATTGCTACAAGGTGGACCTTGCTAGAGCACATGATAGTCTTTATTTTATGTAGTTATATGTATATCAAATAAGACACCAAGGATTGCTGGGGGAAATTCATCACTACCAAGAATACAATAATAAAGACATAAGGGGGCTCTGGAATATATATAGAGAATCCAAACCAGAATATAAATAATGAAGTATCTAAATAAGCTATTCTAGATTCAGAGAGTAAAACAAAATATATAGCAATGGTTATAAAGAGGCAGAAAGAGGCATGACCTACCACAACTTTTGTTAAGAGGAATAAAATGTAAAGTTGAATATATTAATCTTGGTTTTCATTTGATTTGGTTTCATTTGATTGATTTTCTTCAGGCAATTGTCAGGAGTTTGAAATAGCTTAGCGGTAGAAAATCTGCCTGTATGCACAATGGCCTAGGTTTAATCCCAAGCAATGCAAAAACACCAGATTTGTCAACTTACAAATTTTAGTTAGATCTATAGGGGCTGAGGATATAGCTCAGTGGAATAAGCGCTTGCCTAGCAAGCGCAAGGTCCTGAGTTCGATCCCCAGTACCGCAAAAAAAAAAAAAAAAAAAGATCTATAACTACCCAAATATGGATTCAATATCCCAACCTTACATACAGCCACATATAACCATATGACTAGGGTCAATAAAATTGTAATGAAATCTCCCTGGCAAGGAAATCAGATTCATCCAAATCTGTTTCTCTTGACCTACCATTTATGAGCCATATTTGACTCTGTGGAGTGGCCAATTCCATATGTAATGGCTGAGCAATATCATGGCATTAACTAGGGCCATGAACGTCCTCATAAAATATCACATCAGGTTGGACCACTAATCTTAAGACTGTCAAGACAGAAAAATAATTCTGTCTGTGATACTTCTTTGGGGGAGCTAGACTCATGTATATAAAAACATGCAAGCTGCATACTAATTTATACAATGGTCAATACTGAATATTTAAATTATAATTACTTACCTTTCTACTGATTTAGGTTTTCCAAAATAATATATGCTCCAATAAATTCTTTCAATTATTTTTTATCTTAATTAGGAATTTTAATATATATTGTTTTATAAAAAAAGATCAAGTCTTTAGAATACTTAGACTGATTACAATTAAAAATGAAATAAAAAGTTAAAGAACAACTGTGTTCCAAGGCAAGTATTGCACTTCATTTATCTTTAAACTAAGACTTTTCTCTTTTATTTTTGTTATGTATTCATCAATAACAGAAGAGTTACATCCTTAATTCTTCACATCAGAAATCTTTGGCTTTTTCATTTCTTTAATCCCAATAGAATCAGTATTCATATGCTCTAGCCATGAACTGAAAGAATCAGAGCTCCTAAAATTGTGAATTCTTAATATAATAGGCATATTTTACTGTGGGTCATAGCAACATTTCTACATCCATCACAATATTTTGATTGCTGGCTGAATGTAAAGGTCCATGCAGTATGTTCAAAGATCATTTTAAAACAGAATTGGAATTTAGGACTATACAACTTCATTTTATGAGATACATTCTGTAGTACCTACACTAATAGAATTCAAAATTGATCACCCAATCAATGATTTGTATAGACTAATTATGCACATAAATTTCCTTTAAAAATCATTTTTATTTGGTAATTCTCCAAAAAGTAGTCCAATGTTATGTGAATACCCAGTAAATTTTGTGGGCATTCTTACTATCAAAGCTTTATGGAAAAAAAACATCATTTCATATTCTATTTTTCTTCTTAATCTGCAACATTCTCTTCAAAACTAATTTCATGTTATAGGTTGTGTACCAGAAGCCTGGCAAGGGCATCCAAATGCATAAGATTGATGAGAGTAACTACATATGTGTCATACTCAACAGATGTTGCAATCACATCTCCAGCAACAAAGACCTGGAGCTCAGCCAAGCTGCAAGTAGCAAAGCATGTGTCTATGAAGACCATGCTGCGGGAAGAAACCCACACAGTTCCAGGATGGGGAGCCAAAAGATGCTGACCACTTCAGCGTTGGCAGAGAAAACACAACATTAAATGTGAGAGATCACCATTCGATATGGCAGACGCTGGCTGCTGCTTGGGAACAACAGAAAGCTGATCAATTAGCTGTTCTGAAATGTCGTAGGTGGTTCCTCTTGAGGAAAGCCACAAAATGAAAAGAGGTCCCTCAAAAGTTAGACGTGATCGCAAATAAGGCACAGAATGAAAATATACTCCTCCACGATACTCTGCAACCAGCTTCAAAATTAGTATCTGAAGGATGCAGACACACTGTATGACAAACTCTGACATTGCATCTCCAAAACAGAAAAAAATGCAATTATAAGTCATAAGTATCATTGTTTCCTTCAGAAGCTACCTAAATTATTTAATCTCAGTTGAAGGTGTCTACATGGCCTGATTGTAAAATCTATGGGAAAAAGCAAAACGATTGCTTACAACCTGGATAACGATCCCTTCCTATCATGCCAATATTGTTTATTTTATCATTGCTCTCCATGCAATTAGAAATAAGTTAACTTTTGAAGACTCATCCTATCTGGCTTTCTTTCATTTGAAAAATGTCCTCAGGACAAAGAAAATAAAAGAGGAATTAAACAAGAGGTACAAATACAGGAGGTAACAACCCAGGTAGGACTTGCTAAGACTATGATGTACAGTTATGGCTCGAAAAGATAATTTAGGTTTTTTTTTTCCTTTACAAAGTAACCACAACAAGGCTTAATGATAAGTATCAGTTTTTATAATAGGCCCCTGTTGGATGGTGCCAAAAATCTGATGAGACACTCTAGACCTCAAAGGAACTACACTCTCATAAATTTTGGTGTTTTCCAATAACTAACTGAACCTATTCCATTTGCTTGTATGCAAAGATTGAATCTACAATATATTTTTACTCTCTCTATTGTATACGCTCTTATGTACATATATATATCTATGTAATTTCATGAGTAAGGAAAGAAAAGCAGGAAGGCAGGAAAGAGAGAATACAGGCAGACACACAGGCATGCAGGCAGGGCAGACAGAGGGACAGAATCTGGACCGGAAGGTAATATCTTCTTTTTTCATAAACAGAAAGGAGAGCGATGTTATTGCTGATATTCTAAACACCCTAAGGATTTGTTTTGCCTTTTTGACTAGTGCTCCTGCTTCAAGCTCTTCAGTGACAGAAAGCCAAACTCTAGGCTCACGACAAGCATTTTAACAGTTTAGCAGTTCTATAAAGATCTCCAGTAGATAAGTTTGTACCATAAAACTGCCTGGTCTGATATATTTTCTATGCTTCAACTGCAATTTACTATTCAAAATTTGTTAAATTTTCTTAACCAGGAAACCTTAGAGCAGAAAGGAGACACTTCACAGGGAAGAAAAAATAATCCAGTTATTTTTGTCCACTGCTTGGTTATAGCACTTTCACACTTGCAAGGTTTGAAAATCTTCAAATACAAATAAGACATTAATTTCTTATGTTCTGCTTTTAAACTTTCTTTTTATAATTTTAACTTTCTATTTTTTAAAATACTTTTGTGTCCCTCCTAAATAACTAAACAATTTTGTGTATGTGTGTTTTTGCCTCATGGTATTAGTAAAAGTAATAACTTGATGAATGCCTATCTTAGAGGGAAGATGTATTTCAATAAATTAAATAAAAGCAAAGAAAACATTTTTCATTTATGATAATTTTATAGAACAACCTCAATATTTCTTTTGTCCTTTCAATGTTCAGGCACCAGATTTCCTTTAATGTACACTGAACATTATTTTTATATTAGAAAAAAAATAAATATTTATTGAGGACTATTTTATCCAACTTTTATGGTGATAGCTTTATTTTACATCCATGTAATCAAAAGATTAAGTCATGAATTATGCTCTAATACTTATTTTTCAGTTTGCTTTTGTATCAGGTAAGCAATCTTCCTATACTAGAAAAACAGTAATCAGCATATGATAAAAATAAGAAAACAATATTATTAAAATTAAATAAACACAAAATAATTTAATCCAATGCAACAGAGGGGCACAATATAATATATGGCAGTAAGTATAAAAAGTAAGCAATTCACACAATTAGTTATAATTAAAAGGACTCATATGTGATCAATATTTGGTGTTCTTCACTTTATATATTTCTCTACTACCTCTGGTCTTCACCTCTGTACTTATTTTCCATCAGCTAGTTATGACAATTTCCTTTCATGGTCATGTGGGATAGACATTAAAATACACTGAGTTACAGTCACTAGCAGAAGGCACTCTTTGACGTTAAGTTTCACTCCAATTGCACCAGAAAGTCATTTTCCCAGTCTATCCATTTCTATTCTGCCACCTCTCTTATGCAACGAGAACTAACTCAAAAACTTCTTGGTGTCTCTTGGTCACAGACTACATGGGTAGCAAGATACTTAAGGAGTATCTTAAGTATACAGCATAAAATCTGTGGTCAAGAGATTGCAACCATCTAATCACCTGAGTGGTGGGCACCACCTTGATCAATCTCCCTCTAGAAAGTGACCTGACCTTGGAGAGTGACTGCGGAAAGTGGAGAGCTACAGAGTTTAACTTATTCTTGTTTTGAAGAGTCAAAAATTGCAGCAAGAAACACTTGCATCACCGTTAGGCACTCACATTGGGCATGAGATATCCTGAGTTGAGTGTGTTTTGATGTGATTCCCCCTGCTTCTTTATTCCCTGGGAAAAGGCTTTTACACTACCTGCCCTGCTTCACTCACATATGTAATGTAGACTTAAAATGACTTCTGTGTATTACAATTGAAAGGAATTACAAGAATAGACCTAGAAGACTTACCACTTTCTATTTTTGACAAATAGAATCTATGTAATTATGGTATTCCTCCTATGGTCTAACGTATACCTGGGAAAACAGAATATAAATCTAAGAAATTACTTGTGACAGAATTTTAATACAACAACATGGTTTAAAATAGGGGATGTCTATGTGCTTCACTTGCTAACACTCTTTGCCGCTGTAAACATTAGCTTTCTCATCTACAAAGACAAGGCTTGTGCCAACCTCATAGGATTGATATGCAGATAAATAATATATGTAGCACATAAAAGAGCAACTGGTATGAGTTAAGGAGTCAGTAAATATTAACTGTTAATATCATCTTCTCTCTGAAGGTTTCTCCATAGCTCATGATAGGTATTATAAGAAAAAATTTTGAAGAACGTATGAAGAAAATAAGATCATAATTTACCTTGAATCTATCTGTGATTTGAAAATAAAAGCCTTGCAATTGCCTCCCTCTTAAACAGTGATGGATTATTTAGGAAATGTGGGTTATGATAGCCATGAGAAAGATAAATGAGATGTAAGGGAACTACATAATATAAATAATATAATCTATTTTTAAATCAATAATATATCCTTTTATGTTTTTCTAAGGCCAGTATAATAATCTGTGCATGTCTGAAGCATCAGGTGTCCAAAGAAATTCAAACTAGATAGGAAAGGGAACTGGCCATGGAGACATAAATGGGAAGAGATAGGACTGTTGTGTAGTGGCACCAGCCTTGTGATTTCTTCTGCCCTAGCCTCTCACCCTGGTTCATCCCTAGGTTGCACAGATATAAAGTTTCAGATCTTAAATCATGCCTTAAAGTCCTCTTGCTAAAAACAGGTCTATATCCTTTTGTTAAAAATAGGTCTCTACATCTGTGTATCTATATTGGTAATATAATGAGATATTTTAAGAACTGATGTGCACTTAGCAAAACCAATGTATCTTAGCAAATATGCAATTTGTGTTATTAGCCAATAGCATGTTTCTAAAGAAAGAAGGGTTTGTCAAAAAACAATAATGTTTTAAGCCCACAAAAAATTGAAAGGGAAGAACACTTTCCTGCAGGGCAGGGAGATAAGAGAATAAAGTACAATCCTTGAAACCACATAATTCTACCACAAAAGAGCCCTGGTACTTCCAACCTCGCAGGGATGAACAATGAGGCTAAGGCATGTTATGGAGGGCTCACCACATGTGTTTCCTAGGAGAAAAGAAATACGACACATGTATGACCCAGAATGAACCCAGCCATCTCCAGAAGGAGCCGCTGATACCCTTACAAACCCCAGTACAAGGAAGAGCCCATTGAAATAAGAATCATCAATACATATTAATGCAAACTAATTGGGCATAGGATATTAATGGAAATGGAAAATTAAAATTGGATCAAGAAATGGAGGGAAAGAAGAAGGAGGGAATAAACAAAGGAATTATGACGTGGTGTACACATGTACCAACTCCACACGGGGAATGCAAACATTATGTACTGCAAACATGTTACTAATTCAAATAGATAGAGAGATCGAGAGATAGATAGAGAGATAGATAGATAGATGATACATAGGCAGACTGATTTTTGATACTGGGATTTCAAGCCAGAGCTTTGTCTATGCTAGACAAGCACTGTACCATTAAAGCAGGTTCTCCAGCCCAAAAGTTTGTTTGCTTATTTGTTTGTTTGGAGAGTAAAACATTATACAATCTAGGCACCGTTTTTCAAAAGTTATACAGACATTTTGGGAGAATTAAGTAGGAAACTATTACAGTTTTAGTCAGAAATATTTCCATAATTTATTTAAGAGACATTAAGAAAAAAACTAAGAGTAATTTACTTATTTCAGAGATGTTTCATGATTGCAGTACACTTAGAAAAACATAAATCGCATGTTTCCTTTCTTTTTGGTTATTTGTTCCAAAATACATATTATAAAGCCCCTTAAACAAATATCTCTTATTTGCTTCAAATTGTGTATAATTTCTCCATTTTCTTTTCTGAGAAACTCATTGCATTTTTGTTACAATGTTGTGGTTACAGGTAAAAACAATAACAAGCATCTTCTCTGTAACTTGTATCCTGCTATTTGGAAATACATACAAAATACTGGAAGGTAAATTTTAAACTGCTACGTGGTCTGCCCATTTGTCAGTGTTTTCTACCCTATGTAGATACAAGGGCAGGAAGGCCATTAAAGCTTTCTAGCATCTCTGGAGTTTTGGAGACTGCGACATACATTGCAGTTGGCACTGGGGAACTCCATTCTTCTAGGTAAAGTAAGCCAAGAAGTCCCGATGGCAGGGACCACAGCCTACAACTGCTAAGAAAGCAGCACAGATTCTACTCCTGTTTCTGGAAGAGAATCCCTAACTGAGGGCGGCAGTGAATGAGAGGGAAAAAAGAAGAACTACACACCTGAAAGCTTTTCTGAGACATAAAGGGAGAAATTCTGTAGGGAGATTCTGTTTTTCCTATTAAGTCAAAGCATTTATGATGATGTGGATACACTTTGTAAAACCATAGGATTTATAAGACAACTTAGGTAGTTTTACCTTGCTAGTACAAATGTTTTACTTACCATTGTGTGGCACATAAAAGACTCCATAAATATTTGAGGGACCAAATTTATGTTATGTTGCTATATATTATACATTCCAAAATCCATAGTGATTTTGACTTCACTATATATATATAGTGAAATACAAAAGGAAATAATTTCTAGTATTAGTGCATAATGTGGTTATAAGATCTAAATTATTGCCCAGTTTTTAATGTAGGAAAATGTGAAAACTTAAAGAATTTATACAGATCACTAAGTGGTAAAATGGCCTGCTCTGTGATTCCAGATGAACACATGGCTGCAGCGTGGAGAACTGGAAATGTAACACCACGAAGGGGAGTGGTATACTTTTCTCGTCATCTCATAACCATTTTCCCAAGGTAAAAAAGACATATTTCTGATTCTGAGAATCATCTTTGAGGAGAAAAAATGAAATTCTGTCTCTAGTGTGCGATCGCTAAGTCTCTCCTCACTCTACCTTCTTCCTTGTCCACCCCTGAGTAGAGTTTCGGACCTTGATTGTAAAGATTCTAGGTCACTGTATCAGACACTGTCCCAGGGATGCTATCTTCATTGAGGCGTATTTTTCCTTTCTAAAAGAAAGTCTCAGGTAAGGCTGGCCTAGGTCCAGTTTAGAAACGAGGTATTTCATTGCTCTTGACTTGGGTGCTGCTGAGTGCTTTTTATTGCTATTGCTTTTGTTTTCTCATTTTGGGTTTCATACTTTAACATTTTCTGGGCTATGAGATTTAGATTATTTTCTTTCTGGTGGACGGTAGCTTTATTCAAGGTCTTTCTCCTCAACAACTCAGGATCTTCTACTTAGAAAAGGATATGGAATTATTTCTATGATACAAACCCCAGAAAGCACAAATGTGTTTAGTACTAAAAAAGGAGGTACACACCTGGCTTTGTCTCTGTTCATGAAGATGGTGGAGGAACTCACTTTTTAATACAAACTAAATTTGGAAAACATAATCTAGGATAGTTTTAAACAACTATAATTCAGTGGTCAAAATAATAAATGGACTGGTAATTACTTCAATATTTACAATGTTAACAAACAATTACTTCAAAACTTCACTCAAGCTGTATTTAGATATAATAGCTTTATATTATTTTTCAGAGTACTGTTAGACAGATAGCACCACACATGCACCAGATCATAGAAGTCAGCCTAGTTAAAACTACAATTAATTTAAACTATCTTTAATTTCAAATTAAATGTAAAAAATAAATTATGAATTTCTTCTGTTCCTTTCTTATCAGGTAATGTGAGTTTGTATTAAATAAAGAGAAAAATATCTTTACCATTGTAACTTTTTAAATATTTATGATGTTATTTAAAATATATATGAATTCATGGGGTATAAGGTCTTGGTAATATGATAAGTTGTGAACTTCAGTTGGGTTTATGAACCAATCAGAGATAAATTTCATATATTATACACTAATTTAAATAATTTCTCTTTTACCATTTAATTTCTATACACAGCTTCCTAAACTCTTTGAACACATCATTTCACTACAGTCCATCTTGAACAGGTATGTTGAAATGTACACATATCCACATGCACACATATAGATGTACCCAACATTAAAACACACAATGTGTCTATAGTTAATCATTTATATTCATTATATTTTCCAAGTGAGAAAATAAATATAGCATGATCTAGCAGGCTCCAGTGATCTAAAATAATATATAGAGAAATATAGGTCTACTTGTTACAATCCAAACTTTTATATCATAGAAAGGATTGGCTGATGTTCTCAGAGGGGTAAATGCTTCTCATTTGATCAGTTATGTCACATGAATTATACTGAGAACAAGTCCTTGGGTTTTTTTAAGAAAAGCAAGCTTTTAAAATTAACTTACATTCTCTGTTTTCATTTTCTACAATTAGATTTTTTTAAAGAAAAGTACATTGTGTTCTACATCACCAATGGAATTATTGTACTGATGATGTACTCACAGGTGTTGAAAGATTGTCTTTGTGTTTTCTTGACATTGACTATTCTTAAATACAACCACATTGGTATTAAAAAAAAACCTCAGTGTAAAAATGGAAGGATGATTTTAGCTTTTCTTTATATATATATTTGAAGTCCTCCATTTCCTCTTTAAAATGTGAAACAGATGAAATGATTTTTTTCTGTGGTTCGCTCTATCTTTTACATCCTGAAGCATGTACAAAAGTGAATGCAATGGATAAAGCAACAACTACTGTTGAGACCATATCACCTTGTCTATAGATTAGTTGTGATTGTACTATTTTCTATGATAATGGGTGTCTGTTTGTCAATATGTTTTTGTACTTTTATGTTTCTAAAATAAAAAAAAATAAAAAAATAAAAAATAAAAAAAAAGTGAATGCATTTAAATGGTGTGTATTCACCATAATGTGACAACATCAAATACATGTATGTAGAAATAAAGGTTTTCCCCTTCTTATTTATCAGAAGGCCAAAGGCAGAAAGTTACTTTTGTGTTCTTAGTCTCTTCTGTTATTGAGTAACAACATTAATAAGTATTTATCCATGTAATATTCTCTCAGGAGCAGGAGGAAAAGGTGCTTTAGAGGAACTATGGTGCACTTCCTTCTACAATCTACGTCCGCACCTTCCAGAGCTAATAAAACATTTGGTCCATGTACCAACATCCAGGTGCTACTCACATGGCCTCCAGAAATTCCCTGAGCCCTCCCTTCAAAAAAGATGTTAGTCTCTAAGGCCTACATTGACATTAATATTGTCACAGAGTAACTTGATAATTTGCTAAATGGTAGGACCAGTTTTATTGACTTGTTTCAATATATCTGGAAATTAGAAGTATCTCAGATAGCTAGGTTAGTGCCTTCACTTCACAGAGAAGAAAACCCAGCCCTGCTTACCTCTCATGGGCCACATGCCTCACAGTCACAGTGAAAGGAAATCCCAAAGCCCTTTTTCCACAGTCACCTTGCTGTTCACTTAGGGGTTATTGTTAGTTGTTTTTAGTCTTTATTCACTTTTCTTCAGTCCCAACATTTTGAAAGAATTTGAATAGCTCTTAAGTCCTATATTGTCTGATTGGAACAGTGGAAATTTGTTCTTTATTTGATGCTAAGCTGACCTAACTACACCTCAGTAGTTGTAAAGAAATTGCACTAAAATTAAGGTATTTTCTCCAAACAATAGAGAAAAGTTACAGTAATTTCTTGTATTAAGTATGGGATTGGATGGATGGATGGATGCATGGATGCATGTGTGGGTACAGACATAGTTGCTGATTTTAATTATACAATTTTGGAAATAATTTATTTCAGAAATTTATAAAATAATTGCATCAGTAGGTAAATTTAAAGCATGTAAGGTGCATTTCCGGTCACATGGTCTTTAAGTGCCATATGAAATGTATCCATTCCACCATCTCCTACCATAATGGTTCTAGACAAATAGATACCAAAATTTACATTAATGCCATGTTTCTAGCCACAAAACAATTTACATTAACTGGAGTTACAATTATCATGTGCACTATCATCCACCGCTAAAATTGCACAGTGTGCAGCTAATCCTTCGATAACTAGCAAGTCTTTAGCCACTTATGACACTACATCACTGTATCTGCAGAATTCTCTATCTGTGTGCATTTGGGTTCTTGCATTCTACTGGTAGAACACAGTGCACTTGGAAAAATAAAACAACTTTCACCAATAGTTCAACCTTCCAATATTACACATAATTAAACTTAGGTTTACTTTTGAAATTAAGTGTCTTAAGTAAATGATTATCATATCCAGAGCTCTATAAAATATAGGACCATGTGTTCCACAAAATTATCTTTATGTTGCCATAGTTACAGGAGTTGGCTTGTAAATTTTATGTTAATATTAAAAGAAAAAAACAAGTATGTTTGCCTTCACCAACTGCAACTGTAAGCAAAGGCAGGTACACAGCACTTTACTAGTAAGAACTCCTTTAGTAAGCACACGTTAGAGGAATTAATCATTCATTCCCTGCAGACTGCTTATGTATTTCATCATGCCATTATCTGATCTAAATAACAAGAACAATTGCATAATAAGACACATTTCTGCTGACATTGACAACTTTCTTCTCTCAACTTCAAAGTTGCAACTCCTTCTGCGGTGCACAGAAAGCTGGTGGCAAAAAAATTTAACAATTTAATCATTTCATCTTGATCTGACTTTTTTATCTCTCATTATATTAACAGCGATCAAATAGGTGTACAGGCTTTTTACTAGAAAAGCCTTCATTGAGGCTACATTCCCTAGCAAGATGACATAATTACGATAGAGACTAAATGTGTGTCAGGTTAGTTTTAATGTTCATCATAATTATTTGCTTTCAAAAATTCAAACAGGATGAAACGTTTTTCTTGTCTCTTCTTGTTGTGCAAGATATATCCTGTAGTAAAATAAATCTAATAGAGTGTTTAAACTACTCCCCAATTGGACTATGAATTTTTCAGGGTTTTTTTTTTCAAATATATCACTTACCCTGCCTGAAATCTGAGGTCACGAATGTATAGAGGTCATACGTTATAATCAAAATCTGAACAACATAGGAATTTATTTAAAGCAAATTAATTTCTTTTAACACCAATAATAGAAATGGCAGCCATGCACAGTAATACCTCTAAAAAATCATTTTCACAAACAATGACATATCTTTCCCAAATGATCTTTTTCCTGTCAACAAATTCATCAACAGTCAAGTTGTCCCATCTTATCACTCCGAAACTTGTGTCCCAAGATATTTAAATCTTTGAACATTGACTAATCGTAATTCTAGAAGATGTATCCATTTTTAGCTATTATTCATCTGTTTACTCTTACAATTTTTAAAAATAATGCTCAATGAACACAGCCAGTTTTTATACTTGAGTCTACATACAGATAAAAATATTCAACTTGCCATTATCAAAAATTATAAATGAGAAGATATATAGTTGTGATTTGGAAAATAAGATATTTTATTGAAAGGAACTTCTCTATGAGATCAGTAGTTTTAGTTTCCAGTCAGGTTCACAACTTTTGCTCGGTTTTGAGACACAAGAATTAAAAGTTAAAAATAAAATAAACTTTTCTCTAATCACTATTCTACACCTGTCAACATAAGTGCCATCGGGTCTAATGACTTTGAAATTGTTAAACACCAGTTTTGTTTTACCCAAACTGCAATTTCTACTGTATCTACTGTAACAATGCAAGAAGAATCAGATTCGGAATCCATTTGGCAGTGATAAAGAGGGAAAAAATGCTGAAATGTTATTGATTCTCTGTGTGCAAAATGAACTGACTCAACTATATTTTTCCTGACATAACACAAAGGTTTTATTTAGATATTACAAAATACTGGCAAATGTTAAACTACAAATCAGTTTTTAGGGTACCATTAACTCTTGCCCAGAGAACGGAAGATTGCCCTACTTGTTTTCTCCGAAAGGCTGTGGCCACGGACTTGGTGATGTTAGCCCCAAGAGAATTATTGTCTGCAAAAGTTTTGCTGCAGAGAAATTCACACTTAGAAGACACCTTAAACCTGTCACTGGTCGCTGAGCCTCTGTCACAGTTTATAACCTGCTGTGTCAAAGCCATAGCCTCAGCTTTTGTCCTCTACAACGCATTTTCTCGTTCCCTCTCCAATTTAAATTCATTCAAATTCTTCAAGTGGGCTCATTCTATGATTTCCTCCACATGAACAAGCCTATCTGTTACCACCGGTATGCAGAAACCTGCACGGGATTTTCACCTGATCTTCCAAGCCATCTTTATCAGCTTTCCCTGACCCATTTTTAAAGTATTCTTCCTAACTAAAGATGAAACAACCGACCCACCGAAGTCGAAGAAGGATGCACGTTGGGGTGGGTTTGGGTTAAGGGGTGAAGGTGGCGGGAGAAAGTGAGCCAATAGGGTTCGGATTCTCAAGCTTTCTCTAAGTAGCAGCCCTTCAATCTTACACCCAAGCAATGCTTTCACAACCCAGGCTCCAACAGCCCTTGAACAATAAGCGCTTAAAAACCAGATTCCCAGGAAGATTGCCCAGACAGAAGTCTTCTGAGTCCTCCTCCTCAAACAAACAAAAGCAAAAATGCTCAGCAAACCACTTCTCCAACAGGAACTCCTTAAGTTATGTAAGTCAAGTTCTTCCCTGGTCAAAGGAACAAAGTGTCCACCCCACGGGCAGGGCGCCGGGCGCACGCCTCACTTTGGAGACAGCAGCAGGGAGGCAGTTTACTTACTCAAGCAGCCGCTCCATTCCTCCTTGGAAACCCCGAGGAGTCTTCTCTTTTCTCTCCTACCAGCCAAGCAGAGAACTGTCTTTCTATTCCACACAGGCCCAGAATAAACTGGAAATAAATTTTATTTATTTATTTTTTTTAATTTAAAAAGGAGAAGACAGCACATGCACGGCACCCCGTCCGAGTCCGGCTGGGCGGGACGCTCCGGGTGCTGACTGATGCGGAAGCGGGAGCTCCTTCGCTCTGCAGGGAGGAGGCGACGGCAGACACACACGCGAGGAAATAAAGCGGAGGCGCGGGGCGGCTCGCGCGGGTCCTGCGAGCGGGCGAGGGCGAAGCACCTGCCGCGCCGGAGGCCGCCGTCAGCGCGCAGGAGGCGGCGCGGGCGGAGCGCGGCGGGCGGGGCGGCGCCGGGGCCGGGCCGGGCCGGGCGGGAGGAGGCTGCAGCCGCCGGAGCCTCGCGGGGACGCGCCCTGCCCGCCGCCGCTGCGCACCTGCACTAGGTCCGAGCCCGGGCCGGCTGTGGGCGGGGCGGCGTGGCCGGGGGCGGCGGGCGGAGCGGCGGGCGGAGCGGGAGCCGGAGCGGAGCGGGAGCAGAGCGGGAGCGGCCCGGGCGCCGGCCGTCGACTGCGACCCGGGCTGGGCGCGGCGCCAGGCCCGAGAGAGGCTGCGAGGCGCGGGCGAGCGGGAGATCGGCCCGGCCCGGGCCCAGCTGCGCGCGGCTCTGCGCCCGGAGTCCGTGCGGCGCTCGGGGAGGGCGGGGGCGCGGGCTCGCGAGGTACCGCGCGGGAGCTACCGCGGCCGCGGGGAGAGGCGCGGAGCCGGCCGGGGGCGGGCTGCTGCTCTGCTGGGCCGGGCGTGCGGGAGCGAGGGCGCCGCCGGGGCTCGCTTGTCGGACCTGTGCAAGAGCGGCTCGGGCAGCGGGGCACTGGGGCAGCGGGGCACTGGGGCCGCGGGGCACTGGGGGCAGCGGGGTACTGGGGGCAGCCGGGCACTGGGGCAGCCAGGCATTGGGGCAGCGGGGCGCTGGGCGTGGGCGCGAGGGAGCGGGCGCCGGGCCACCTCCGGGGTAGGCGGCCTGAGAACCGCGGGGCCGAGGGCTGCTTCCAAAGCCGCGAACCCTCCTTAGCAAACTCTAAATGGGAGCTGAGTCAGAGAGAGAGGTGAGGGCGAGGGGAGAACCGCGGCCGCAGGCTTTCACCACTTCGCCGTCATGTGTGTCTGATCAGAGCCTGCAGCTCTGGGCAGTGAACGCTCGGTCTCCTGCTAAGCAGAGGGCAGTGTCACAGGTTGCTGCTTAAGAGAACAGGCAAGATCGTTATCCTGCTGGTAATCTGCACAGGGTCCCAGGGACCCTCTGGGCAAAGGTGTTGTAAGCGCTTTGGAAGAAAAAAGAGAGAGGCGGTGAGACCTCTGTTCCTTGTATGTTCATGATCTGATAACGGAAATGTCACTCTTTCCGCCCCCCCCCAAAATAAAGCTTAATATAGGAGACATTTTCCCCGGGGTCTTTTCATCTGTTTTGTTTGTGGAGGGTTTGGGTTATTCGTTTGTCTGGTTTTGGTTTTTGTTTTGTGTTGTTTTTTGCTTTGGTGTTTTGTTTTGGGTGATTGGGGGGGTTGTTTAGTTGGTTGGTTGGTTGGTTGGTTGGTTGGGTTTTTTGCCTGTTCCGGTGTTCGCCCAGTTCCTTTGCTGTCCAGAAGGGACCTTTTTTCTGAACCCATCCTCTCCCAGGCTTCCTGTTCAGCCTCCCTACAGCCGCCAAGCTCAAGCATCTGAGAAGGTTCAAGGGCACAGTTCCCTAAAGGTGTTCCTGGAAATACTAGCATCTAACCAGCCGGGACCCGCACCCCGTGCACGAGGGTGTGCCTGCGTTCTGCTCAGTTCCTCTGTGTAATTACACAAAGCACTTGCCCCTCTTATGGGGCTGTCTGCCCGAATGATGACTAATTATTATCCCCTCTCCCTTCCCTTCCCTCCCTTCCACCCTCCTTCTCCCTCCGCACCATCGCGTACCACTCACTGCTGTCTCCATTCCTTCCTGTTAGTGTTCAATAATGGTTTTACATGAACTTTCTGTGAGGCAGCTGCTGACTGCCGACAGGGAGTCGGCGCTGATTGGTGGGAGGGCTGCCGGCTGGAGATGCCGCTGCCTTTCCTACCCTCGCACCCACTCCTGTACTTACGGCCAAATGTCAGCACAAATGACCTCCTCTCTGCTTATTTACAATAATATATACACCCTCCCCGTGGAAACATATAAAATTAATAAAAAAAGAAAGAATGCATCTTGAAACCAAGGGGCCAGTAGATGGATGTTGATGGAGGGGTGTTAGTCCCCCTTTCTGCTGGTACCGCTGCAGAGACAACGTGAACACTTCTCCCTTTCTGCCGCTGTTCCTGGTGGGTTAAGCAAAGCGTTTGGCCCCTTTACCGTGTTCTCTTCTCCATCCTTCCCTTGACAATAGTTTGTGTATTTTAAATAAAGATTTCATTCTGCCAGCTCGCAGGAAGCTTTTAACAAGATGCAGCTGAGCGTGTCGATATCTTATATCTTTTTACTGCTGGATGGGGGTGTTCTGAACTTGAAACTCATCTCCACTCTGGCTTAATGCTGGCATCTTGCAGAGACAGTGTTCCCTGGGGCTGATTTACGCTGCCTGCTACACAGCTACTCTTTGGTGCCCTCCGGAAAAACACAGGACTTAAAGCAGTGGAAGGGTATTGTGCTCAATCCCCTTCCTGCTGTAGCCCCCTCCACGGAGCAGCCCCCTGTTAACTCTGAGTACCCAACTGTCAAGATTTTATTATTGATTACCGTCCTGAGAATTGGATTGAGATATCTTTTCTGAGGGTGAGTCCACCAAGCCTGAAGAGTTAAAGAGAATTTCCTGATCTAACCACCTAACTATTCCTCCTGTAATATTAGGGTTTATTTCTTCCTCAATCAAAAGGCAGGGTGACGTGTCTTCTTTTCAGTTACTGCTTTATAGTCTACTTTGAAAATTCAGTGACATCTTTAAATTGCTTATGAGTGAACCCTGTGTTTAAAACAACCACAATAAATGTGATGTAGAAATAAACAAAAAGAGGAACGTGTGACAGGGCAAAGCACTGTGGTCCTGAGCACGAGTCTCTTGGGGGATTCCCTTTATTTCTTCGCGTTTATTCATTTACAGAAATTCACTTAGCTTTGTTAAATTTAGACTTGTAATTGATTTCAGCAGCCTGCTGAAAGTAGAGGACTCTCCAAATGCACATTTGTATGCTGTATTTTTGAGGAAAATAAGTACGTTTTTCCTTGCCTCTTTTTTAAAATTAGGTTTAATACTACATCATTAGCATCTGCAAAATAATAATTTCCTGTCCTAGTATATTGTTTAAATATTTAAATAGGATCATGCAGAAACTTCCCAATTATACCGCACTCCATTTTTTGGCATTGAAAATAATGAGGAGGAACCAAAAAATGCAATTAAGGAACACAAGAAGAACAGCAAAGCTGTGGACAGGGAGACAAGGGTCCGAGGAGGGGTTCCATGCCCACTTCGGGGGGGTAGGTTTTATTTCTAAACATAATAGTCTTCCTTATCCATGGGCTTCATTTCCGCGATTTCAGCTAACTATGGTCAACCATATTCTTAAAATATCAAATATACATTTTGATTCTTTCAAAAGAGAGACCATACTCAATTTTATTACAGGATATTTTTATAATTGTTCTTTATTATTAATTGTTGTTGTTAATTTCTTCCTGGGTCAAATTTATAAATTAGAGGTTGCATATTGGAAAAAATATAGCATATATAACATAGTCATACACAGACAAGGAATCACTTCCTTCCAGAGGAAAGGGTAGACTATGATAGTAATCTCTCACAATTTGCCACCTTTGTTTATTTTTATTTTTGTGCTTTCATTTGCAGAAATAGTGTACACATAATTCATTCTCCCTTATCTCCAACTTTCCTTCTAAAGTTATGCCAATTGGGAGAAACTACAAGTAGAAACAATTTGATATTGATAATAGCTTGGAAATCATGCCCTTATTAATGAGTGCAATTGCTCATATCATTGCATATGGGACAAAGGTAATTCTCTGCTCTTTATTTGGTCAAGGAAGGCACAGTTCCAATTTACCAAAGAGAGATAATTCACCTGATTTGTTATAAATAGTTAGCTACCAAGATAACTGCTTGGGAACTCTTACCAAACAGTGAAAAAAACATCATATGATCATTTATTTTAAGGAGTCTTAATAAATGAGGGGGAGTCTTAATAAATGTCATTATTGCGTTTTCAAGATATAGATGTTACCCACTGAAGGCACTATGTGGCTAGTGCTAAATCACACAAAATCTAAATATTTTGGAAATATGTATTTTTATGTAGTGTACATTTCTGTCTCTATTAAATTTTGTTGGTTATTTTCCATCCTAACCCTTATATACTGATCTCAGGTCTATCAAGTGCGTCTCCCTATCCCCTGGGGGTTTATCTTCTGAAACTGTATCAACCTGGTTTCTGTTGTCCTCTACGGAGGGCAATTGGGATGAATAAAAAGAATGCAATCTACCAAATTCCTTAAACTAACATTTAAAATATATCATATAAACTAACAAAGATCTGAGCAAGTTTTTTGAAGAGTTATGTATCACTTGGTCGGGAAAATATAACAGTTTCTAAAAGTTTTAAAATATATTTTTACCCTAATAATTAATAAAAACAAGAAACAAGCGATTTTACCTGCCCAGCTCTATGTAATATAGACATAGATTTTCTAATTTTCTTTTATGAGATAGGGGTAAACTTGAGAACAACAGCGCATGTGCACACATGCACTGCACCAATTTAACAACAGAGGTTTTAACACTACACTTACTGCATTTCAGATCTAAGGACTCAGGAAGGAGCTCAGTGGTAGAGCACTTCTGCAATATCCTCAAGCCCTCTGAACTCCATTGCAGAGCCATGGTCAATCAATCAATGAATTAATCAACATTAAATTAATAAGTGAATGTTAGGTACAAGAAAACTATGAAGTCTGGAAGCAGACTTTTATCTAGGCAGGCTGGCCCCTGCAACTCTGTGTTTAACCAGTGTTCTGTCATTAGAATCTTTCACAACTGTGTGTGTTTTTCCTTACACTCAGGAGCATTTAAAACATTTAGGAGACGTTGCAAAATGAATGTTCAGTGAATGAGGAATGTAGGTATGAGAAGAAATTGAAGCGCCTTCTCTGAGAACTAATTTTCTACCATTAAGGTGGGGATTTTATATTTCTGATGTAATCATTTTGCATATTGTGTATTTATTTGTATTGACTAAATTATTTCCTGTGTTCTACATGATATCTAATGATATTAGAAAATTTTGTTATGAGGAATAAAATAATTATGATTTTATAGCTAAATTAGTGACAACTTTGGTATGGTACCATAATGTATGACATTTCCAACTTTGAAATCAATTTATTTTCCACCATTACCTACACAAAGAAGAAAAAAATCTAATTTAATAACATTGCTGAATTTTTTTGTAATAAAGAATCAACTCCCTTGGAATATGTGTAAGATTTCCCCCTACTATAGTAAAGGACAATGGATTTCCCATGTACTAATTTTTCACCTTTGGTTCATAAGTAATGTTATAGAGGCAGACAAAAACTTACAGGAGCACTGATTTTGGTCAAAGTTTTTGTCTAGTTTTAAACGTTTTAAATTGTAAACATTTTAAATATAATGAAAAGGGCTCTACTTTTTAGCCTTCCATACTTTAAAAGTGAAAAATCTATTGCACTTATATATTCTTTTATGGACACATATCTATGTGAATCAAGAATAACAAGCTTATACAGCTTTTAAAATTTATTTTCCATGTAAATGCCAATATCATAACATGAGATGATTTAATGCAGCATCTTGTCCTTAAGTATGCATGTATGTACACATCTATAAGTAAATATATACGTGGGTGTTTTATTTAAATATAGCCTTTTAATTTAATTTACAATGTGTATTTTTCTAAGTATACAGTCTTATGTTCTTATAAAAAAGGACTACCACAGTGTATTTGTTAAGCAAATTTAAAAGGAGATATTAAAAATTACTGTTGTACGCAGAAAGGGAAATCATCAAGCAAGGCATCACAAACGAAGTCTTCCTCAACGGCGATACCAAGATGTGCCTGGTGAGGAGGAGCTCTCCGTTCAGGTGCTTTTCGCTATCCCAGGTGTGGAACAGAATTGTATTTTCCTAACTGTGCCCTTCTTGCTCTCTTGTTCTCCGTGAAATCTGCCCCTCAGTTATTTACGTTGTTATTGCAGAACCAGGAGAGCAGGCAGCAGAGGGTGGAGGAAATCTAAATGGGAATGAAGAGACTCAGACCTGGATCGTGGGAAATATACAGTGAAGAGCTAAGATGAAAGGCTGTTATGCAATAATAATATCCAAAAGGCAAGCTTCAGGAACACTGGGAAGAAGAGTAACCACTATGCATTGTAGAAGTGTGACTATGGGAAACGCTTCAAGGCCTCAAAATAATTCTTTTGAAGGGCTCACTGTTAGATAATGGATCAGATATTTTATTGCCTTTTTGTTTTGTATTCAGACTTTTAATTTCTCTGGTTGTCAAAAACTCTTGTACCATACCAGAAGGATCGTGGAATCTGGTGGAGGTTAAAAATATTTACACAGAAAAAGACACTCCCGTGTACCTAGGCAGGGAGGCAAATATCCATCAGTACTGCATTTTATAAATTGATTTTTAAGTGTTAAGTTATTTTTAAAAGGTGTCAAAATGACTTTAATAGATTGGATAAGTAAATTTCATCTCTACTAAGTTCATTTTCCTTTATAAGTATTGTTTTCTAAATGATATCTTACATAAATATATTTTTCTTAATAACATAAATACATTACTTAAATTGAACTTTTACTAAAATGGTCTTTTAAAAAATCTTTAGTGGCAACATAATACAGGTCCTCAAAAGAAAATGTCTGCACATGAATATTAGTAAAATGTGTACACATCCAAATGAAGTAAATTTTAAAAATTTTATTAGTTGGTGTAAACATGTATAAAGAGTTTTCCTTATTTTTGTTCTGCAAAGGAAAACAAACATCATAAATGAAAGCTAAATTATTCTTCAACAATCAGAGTAGTGTTTTGATAGTTTTGTTTCCAAAGGTTCCATTCTTAAACTCTAGTTAACAGGTTCATAAGTGCACCCTTGATTCACCAAAATCTAGGCTATGCTTATCCACATAAAAAAAGGTATTAATTAGATTGTTTATACTATGTAACATGTCCACCATGACAGGTAAGATTAAAATTAGTACAGTCCAGAGTGACCCATATGGTGTATGTGAATAGAATCTGAATGTCTTTTGCTGCAATAAGAAGGTTACCAAATTTCAGTGAATTTTACTAAATACATGTTGTGAAATCTTATCTGATGCAAAGTAGATGATACATGCATGAAATAGAGGTGGCTCACATAACTAATGCCTGTAAATAATCATAATTCAAAAATCTGAGAGTATGTAATTAGATTAAAATGATTTAGCATGCAGGAATTAAGCAAATCCATTAGGTAACCTTGTATCCAACATCTTTATGCTGAATGTTCAAAGAAATCTACATATTAGCAAAATGACTAAATCCTTAGACTGTCAAAAAAATCTTCACTGAAATTGTCAATGGGAAACTAAATTGCAGAAAATTCTTCAGAAATGTTGAAAATTTTATGAGGTTCTTGTCAATAACCAGGAATTAAAGAAATCAATAGCCTACCAGCTATATTGATGGCATTAAAGAAGTTGACATGGCGAATTTCATTGTCAATACTTAAAATTATAGCACAGGGTCAGGGAAACTTAGGGGCAAATATTTTGGAAGAAGTTCTAAAGCCATCAGATTTTCCAGAACAAAGATAGGCCATAAATCAATGGAGGAAATTGGAAAACAGAGGAAATGGAAAGTACCATGAAGGAACAGTGCAGCTTACTGCTACACCAGGGGACAGGGTCCTCCTGTGCGCCGTAGGAGGCAGAAAGGTTTAGTGAGCATGAAAAGCATACCAAATTTGTGGGCCAAGATATCAAGGTATTTTTTAAAGATGAGTAAACAAAATTTTGCAAAATATTAGAACTGTAGAGGAAATTAAACACTGTTCAAGAATACACAGAAAACAGAAATTATACAGACACCTGCACTGTGCTCTGAAATATCAAGACAATATGGTACTTGAAAACAGAAAAGTGGAAAGTTAAAGTAGATAATAAATGATATTGTAAGACTCAAGCTATCTTTCCAAGGAGTAGGGAAGCACAGAGAGAGAACTGGGTGAAATTAAAATTCTCAAGATGGAAAAGAAAATGTCAGTCATAGAATTAATATCACAATTGGAGAAATGCATCTGAAATAGCTGGGTTCATACTGCAAAAAACTGCAGTTTGACCTCCAAGTTGTGGTTAATATGTTTTATCTCAAAAAAATTTAAAGATAGAAACATTTTCCTCAGTCAGATTAATTGAAACATAACAGGCATTGTGTGTGCATGTGTGCAAATCAAAGACAATATGCGCTGCAGCGGTAAACTCTTAATGCGCCTCTATATGCTAAAAGAAGATGACTTATTCACCAGAAAGCTATGTTATGTACACCATATATGATATTAAATATTTTAGAAATATATTCCCAGAATCAGTATTTTTATTTTGAAATCTTCACATTTCTTTCAATAGAATCTACATAAAATTTATAAGATGTCAAATGAGTGACTGTATGTGAACTTTTACCTTTCCCTCAGTGCACTTACTTAATATTTTCTCTATTTTTCATCTTCCTTTATTCCTGTTACATATATTTTAAACAATAAAAGTGAGAAAACTAATATTTCATAGTGTTAGAAAAAGTTTACAACATTAATTTTTTTATTTTAAGAATAAAGGAAGAAAACATTAACAAACAGACATCCATTTATAAAGTACTGTAAGAACAATACAAACAGTACAGAGTTACACACAAAGCAGCAGGAAATTAACAATGGTTGTTGTATTAGGTACCGATATCTTCAAAGTGGTTTCTCAGGAAAACAAATAGAGACATGCAGTAGTGATCAAACCAGTAATCAATTAAAAATTAAATTTTGAAGAAGCCTTTGTATATTTTCTAAATACCTTTAAGTCTTCCAACTGGAATAAAATTGATAAAGATTCATTGTGTTCATTTTCTTCCCCTGGAGAGGACTATTTCATTCCTGAAAGGAACAAACTTATAGCTGAAGAGTGGCAGAAATAAAGTAGTTCAAGAGAGTCCAGACATGCGATCTTTGCACCCTGGGCCCAAGCACACTGTTTTTCTAAGTCAGGTGATACAGAGTTGTACTCTGGGAATCACCTTTAAACAATTAAAAGATAATTTGTTTCAAAGTTAATGATACACTGAAATGGTCCATTTTATCCAAACTGTAAAGAAATTTAAGCTATAAGAGAAATCTACTATACTAGTTCATTCCATTTTCCACTTAAAGTGGAAATCTCTGTAGAAAGATGGTGTTTTAATAGGAAATGTTTAGGGGTTTGTATTTCCCTCCCTTTGGATATTTCAGTGAGCAACACCCTTTTCTGAGATCATTCTACTAGATGGTGCAGAATTTGCAGGATAAAGAATTGACTTTTTTTCTTCCAAGGAGCCAGTTTCCTAAGTGGTTTTAGTGGCTTTAACATTTGTCCAGAAGGAGCAAAAGAGAAACCACCAGCCTGTACCATATTGGTCACCAGATTCCTTTGGACTCGAGTGGCTTTCAGTCTCTGTCAACCTTCACTCTCTGAAAACTTTCACACATTTTACCAGCAAGATTTCCTTGCAATCACTTTAATGACTTCACTTTAAGGTCTGCATATAAAGATTATACATTAAAATGCCAAAAGAGTGAAACAAATATTTTGAGATTCAATAATATCAACAGATATCTACTCCAAGTCCTATAGATTATTAGTAAAGTCCACTTTTCTACTGCCAGTTTTATAGGTGAATCAGCAAGATAATTCACTTTTCTGTATTGAATTATAAGCAGCAACTTCATTATAAATAAAATTCCTTACTGATTCTCCTCAGTTGTGAAAGGCAATGTGATACGCTAGTTATGTATGTGAACTCAGTAGACCAATTGCCTAGGTTCAAATCTTTGTTTCTTCACTTGCCGGATGTTTAATCAATGGTAAATATTTTGTTCTCTCCTAATGGTATATTTCCTTAACACTTTTTTCTCTATAAAGTGTTAATAATAAATTTTCCCATCATTGCCTGCAATACAAAAATTATAATAAAATCCACTTCATAGTATTGTTGAGGAATACATATAATATAAATACTTTATGAGTATTAATCCTTTCTGCTACAAAAGGTAGGTATTACTCTCTTTTCCATACTAGATATTTCATCTATTACTGTTAGTCTAACTTAAGCACTCAAAGCAGTTAAATTCTGGGGTTGACATGACACCCCTGATTAGAAATTAGTTCTTATCAATGTTTCCCCTGAGCAAACTGCTGCACTTAATATGTCTACACTGGCTTACAGCATAAAAGAAGAACTAGCTTGTTGAAAAGTAGGACATCCTCTGTGTGTCATTTCTCAAGGATATGATTGAAGAGATCCAGAAAATATAGTCTGAAGGGAATGTGTTTTCGAAATCTGAATTCACGTAGCTTTGGAGCAGGCCAACCCATTTAGCCTCACATTGCCAGGGAGAAGTGATCCATAGGTGAAGAAGAAGCAAGGTCCTAGGAGAGAGGTTAAGAACAGAAATCATGCAGTTAATCCAATTTAGGTCTCAGCTCATGACTTTCCTCATTGCCCTAGATTTGAACTTGCAACAGACTGACTAAAATCTGTCTTGTTTCATGTAAATAAACATATACTGACCAAAGAAACTTGGATGAATAATTTCTATATTTTTAATAAATGATCCCTTCCTCAATTAAGTAGTTGTATAATACAGAACTATAAGGACATCTGTAAAAATGCATCACAAGACCAGTGTAAAAAGAAATACTGTGGGAATGATAGGGATGAGTTGAATTCAGGAATAGCAAAATATTCCTCTTAAAAATCAACCATTGAACAATTCATTTTTGACATATTAGCAGTAGACATTTGGAAAGAAATCCCAGAAGAATAAATGCGGCATAACAAAACTGGATAACTTCTTCAAAATGGAAAAATCGAAAGTGTTTAGGAAGGATAACCCAGCATTGGTAAGTTCCTCCAACAGCGCTGTCTTAGACACATTTTCACCAGCAATACAAAATACATGATGCCTGCAATTGAAAGAAGGAGAAGTTTGTCTTCACTCATGGCACAGTCAGTGGTTGGCTGGCTCCAAGAATATTGACATGGTGAAAGGATTTGGGCACAGGAAAGCTTCTCACATGATGGCAAACATGAAGCAGAAAGAGAAGTCAGGAGCAGAGGTGAGAGAGAGACATCTTTTCTGGTCAAGCATTCAGTCACCCATGTTTCCTGACTGACCCACCTCCGAAGAACAAGCCAGCAACAGCGCTCTTATGATCCCATAACCTTCCATACACATGGGGTTTGGGGAAGACATTTATAGCTACACCATAATAAGCATGTTTAAGAGTTGTCAAGATTGTATTAGATTATTCCCAGATTTGCAATCAAAGGAACCTAGAAAGAAGAGAGAATGATTAGAAGGGGATGCCTGTTAGTGGGAATGAGTAACATTATTATTATTATTATTATTATTTATTTATTTATTTATTTTTGCGGTACTGGGGATCGAACTCAGGACCCTGCGCTTGCTAGGCAGGGGCTTATTCCACTGAGCTATATCCCCAGCCGGGAATAACATTATAAAAGCATGCAAAAATGTAATACAAATAGCCCAGGTGGTTGTCTTTAATAGGTTTGAGGTAGAACACTAATTCTGCCTTGCATAAACTATTTTACTTCCTGTTCAGAGGTTTTCAGAGGGTGACAGAATCACAAAGGCACTATATTGTACTTAGTTTTGTCTATTTTGTTTTTGTTTTTGTTTTGTTTTTGGCGGTCCTGGGGATTGAACTCAGGACCCTGCACTTGCTAGGCAGGCGCTTATTCCACTGAGCTATATCCCCAGCCCTCTATACTGTACTTAGGAGGGGATTTGTTCTCTGGTGACTTCATAGCTTACTTAATGGTGAAGATAGGGGTGTTGAGAGGCAAGTCATAATCTGGCATAACCTACAGAGCTGCATCTTGCTCCAGGAGAGCATCTCCTTCCACCTTTTGCTTTCTGATTGCCACAATGAGAGCTTCTGTCCTCTGGCAACCCGTGCAGCATGCCACTCCTGCCCCAGAGCTTGATGGCCAAGTACCAGAAACAGGAGCCCAAATACAGCTCTCCTGTTTTACTTTGTGGGTGTTGGGTATTTTGTCCCAGCTATGAGAAAATGACTAAGCAATTACCCTAAAATTGGAGTAGCAGTGCTTCTGATGCGAGCTTTTAAAAAGATTAGATGTAAGGACTTGGTCCTCAAGCAGATGTAGGTTTCCATCCTGACTCTTGTAATGTTTTATTATGATCACCTCATAGGATTTTGTGTTGTTAATGAAAAAAAGGAATGGAAATTTACCTCAAACCAGCAAGGCTTAAACAAGAAGCATTAACCCAGATTTTTACTGGTTTTATTTCCTTATTTTCATTAATTTTAAATTGTTTATAATTTAGCCACAAATTTCTTTAATAGTACACAAGACACTGAGGGAAAACAGACCTGTGACTGTGTCTTATACTGATACATCTTTCAATTCATTATTGCTTTTAAAACATAACACTTGTCTTTGTTCATGTGTCTCAACAGCTTTTGTATTCATTCATTTACAGTGGGGACTCTTTGTTTACCAAGGAAAATCCTAAATCTTTAAGCAAATTTTTTAAATATTTAAAATAAATTTTGCAACATTTATATGATAAAAGATACCGTCATCCCAGGCAACGTTTAACCTCTCTGAGGATCATCTCCTAACACATCAAGAGGACTTAGTAACAGCTCTTAATGGTACCAAGTTGTGAAAACAGCTACCAGTCTCACTGGCAAAAATCCCAGAAAATGTTTAGAAGCCTTCAGTGTCAGCTATGATTGTGAAAGCAAACAGACATAGCTCACACTGGTAAGACATCTAAAACGATCTTTGTTATTAAGTTCATTTCCCTGTTACACATTTAGTCTGTTTCTGCCAATTCAACCCTTGATATTCACAGTAATACCTATGTCCCAAAAAGAGCACTAGAAAAGTGCTACAGTATGCACTGAGAAAAGTTAAAGCACAAACAAAAATATAATCACCAATGTCAAGGAATCTGTCCTTTCAGTATTTTATCAGTCAGTTTGTATTTGGAACCCTGTGAGAATACATTAGTTCAGTATGTACTACAAATTGCCTACTGAATGTCCATTCGCACATTCCTTCTTGATAACCTAGTTTATTGGGAGTGGGAGAATAAGCCACTGTACAATTATTTACCTTTGCAACACTTCTACAGAGACCAGTGGTCCCTGAAAATAAGTTTATCAATTAAATGCAAAAATCACTTCAAAGGGCTCTTTTTTTTGGACTGAGAATTGAACCTGGAGCCTTCTTACTGAACCACATTTCCAGCCCTTTTTATTGTAATTTATTTTATTTTAAAACAAGGTCCCACTAAGTTTCTAAGCTGTTCAGGCTGGGTTCAGACTTTCAGACCCTCCTGCCTCAGACTTCTGTGCCCCAGGGATTTTAGGAACAGGCTGCGGCTCTTAGCAACTTCCTCCTTTCTCATCAGGCACTTACATATTGCACTTGTTATGTTGAAAGTCACAGATAAAGAGGTTGGGGAGAAAGGTGGATGAGGTCTATGTACTTGCTGTCCTGACTGTGGTAACCAAGGACTGTGAAACCTTAATCTTGTTCCAGAAAGAAAACAGCATTATCAATTTAGGGCATTAATGATTGGACTTTCTTTTTGCCTAGAGCATAAAGTGTGCAACACTAATAGTGGAAGCATTACAAACTTTAGTATCAAAACATGAGTGAAATGATTGAACGTACCCACTTATACGAATATCATCAGAATAAAGAAAAATGTAAATTATTTTAAAATGAATTAAATTCAAAATGTCTTTTGGGGGCTTTTTTAAATATTCAAAGCCCAATAGAATAAGTGAGTCAGAATTTTACTGAAATTAGTCAATTCTATCAAAATTTCAGTAATTTTCCTCTTAAGCCTCCTGATGAAAATAGCAGTAGAATCAAAAGCCCTTCACTTAATAAGCAATATGCAAATTTTTACTATTTGTTGCATTATTTATACATATATTCACATGCATCTATGTATGTTTGTAAATTATGGATTATATTAAAATCTGAAAAAGGATGGAGAAAAATGGACGTGGAAAAGATTTTTGAGGAGGCTGAATACTTAGTTACCAACTTGAGTCTACAGATATTCTGCTTCCTATATTAATTTGGGGTCATTTGTTAGCTACATTGAGAGGACTGCATGAATCTGAAGATAAAATCACTTAAAATACACTTCTGAAAATGAATTAATTTGTATGTAATTTCTAAACAATTTGGAAGTAATTATTCAGTCTTGCTAAATTATACATCTTAAATTGCCACTCCATAATATTTTGAAGTTAAAAAAAAACTTTTTGAGAAAGAAGAGTTTCTAGAATTAAGCACTAATGCAGGTACAATATACTGTAATTTAAGGGACACCATGAAAGCAGTCCTGCAGTGGTGGATTACAGCTGTTAAGGCCCACATCAGAAAAGCAGAATTAGTCCACAAAGTAACCTAATGATGCACCTCTTGTCCTTAGAACAGCAAAAATAATCCAAGTCCAAAGCCACTATAGGGAGGAAGTTATAAACATGAGAATAAAAAGGAGTGGAATGGAGATGAAAGAACTGGTTAAATAAATGAATAAACATAGTAGACCAACTCTTACCCAATCTTACCAAAGGTAGGAAGGAAGATACCCAAAGCCAATGCAATTAAAGATGAAAACAGTGAAATCACAATTTCACTGCCAAAATCCTGAAGATTATCAGCAACTACTTCTGAATCCTGTACGCCTATAAATTGGGGGATTCAGAAAAAAAGTGCATGGATTTGGAGATACATATGAATTACAAAAACTGAATGAAAAAAATTTAAAAGCATGAATAATCCAACAATTGGAAATGAAATTGAAAAATCATTAACATAAAACTGTACCCACTAAGAAAATCACAGGTATGATGGATTCATTGCTCAATTCTACAAGAACTTTATAAAGATCTACTGCCAGTGCTCCTCAAACTTTTTTGTGTAATTGAAAGAAAAGGAGTACTCTAAAGTAATTCTTGGAAGGTAGCGTAACTCTGATTCCAGTGACAGAAAAGCATCCAAGCAGCAAAGAGAATTACAAGCCAATGTCCTTAATAAACATAGGTACTAAAATCCTCAACAAGATACTTGTAAAAAGAATGTAACAAATCACCAAAAAGATCATATGTCATAATCAAGTAGGCTTTATCTGAAGGATAAGAGGATGCTTTAACATATAGAAATCAATAAACGCAATAAACCCAAGCAAGGACAGAAATCACATTTCTATCTCAATGCACATAGAAAAATGTTTTGACAAAATCCAACATCCATTCATTGTAAAAAAAAAAAAAGTCCTGAGGAAAATAGTTATCAAACCTTATCTCAATCTGATGAGACATTTATGACAAACCTATTGCTAATGTCATATTAAAATGGGGATAAACTGAAAACGTTAATCTTAAAATCAAGAACAAGAAAAGGATGTCCACTGTCATTGCTCCTATTCAAAATAGTCATTGAAATATTAGCCAGAGCAATCAGGCATGAGGAATAAAATAAGAGATGCATATAGGAGAGGAAAAAGTGAAATTATCATTACTTGTATATGACATGACACTCTACACAGAAGCACTGACAATTCCACTGAAAGAATTTAAGAATAGCCAAAGTCAGAAGTGTACCAGGATGAGCACATAAAAGTGAATACTTTTTTGTCAACGATAATGAATTCATTGAGAAAAAATTAGGGAAACAATACACTTCATAACTGAATTAATAATGAAATATGATAGGAATTAACATAAGGAAGTGAAAGACATCTACATTGAAAACTACAGCACTCTGAAAAACGATATTGAAGAAGACATTAAAAAATGAAAACATAGACTGTTCTTAGGTTGACGGAACCAAAATAGTCAAAATGGCCATATTTCCAAAATTGATATATAGATTTAAGAAAACCCCAATCAAAAAGCATTGCTCCCAAAAAACAATTGTAAAATTCATGTGGAACCAGAAGAGACCCAGAATTGCAAAACCAATCCTGAGCATCAAAGCAGAAGGCATCATCACCCCAGATTTAAAATTATACACAAAACTACAATGATAAAAACCACATGGTACTTGTACCAAAACAGAGAAGTCAATCCCTGGAGCCCAGACAGAATGCAAAAACAACCAATGCACTTTTAGCTATTTACTCTTTGCCAAAGAATCCAAAAACAAACAGTGGAAAAAAGATAGCACTGCTGGGGAAACTAGCTACCCACATGCAGAAAATTAAGTCTAAACCCATATATCTCATCGTGTACTAATCTAAAGTCAAAATGGATCACAGATAATAGATATTAAAACAGTAGCTACTAATCTGCTGGAATGCAAAATCGGTAAAACTCTCAAAGAATGTATGTAGGCATGACTTTCAGAACAGAACCATAATGGCCTGAGAAACAGTACCAAGAATCAACAAATGGCATCGTATCAAATTCAAAAGCATTTGCATAGCAAAGCAAACAAACAGAATAAAGAGATGACCTATAGAATGGGAAATTATTTTTCCAGCTACCACTTGGACAGATTACTAGCAAGACTCTATAAAGAACTCAAAAATTAATCTCCTCCCCGTATAAAAGACCCAATCAAAAAGTGGGTAACTGAAATATATACAGTTCTCATATGCAGTACAAACGGCCAATAAATACATGGAAAAATGTTTAGTAGTGCTGGTTATTAGAGAAATGCAAATTAAAACAAGACTGAGATTTCATCTTACTCCAGAAAAAAATTCCTGTCATCAAGAAATCAAATAATAAGTGTTGGCAAGACTGCAAGGGAGAAAGGAAAGCTTTTAGACGCTGATGGAAATGTAAATTAGTACGACCACTACGAAAGTCAGTATGGGAATTGCTCCAAAAACTAAAAGTAGAAATTCCATTCAACTCAGCTATTCTCCTGATAGGTACCCTCCCCAAAGAGTTAAAGACATCATATTACAGAGACATATGCATACCCATGTTTCTAGTGACACAATTTACAATAGCTACATCTTGGAAAGGGCCTATATGCCCATCAATAGATAACTAGATAAAGAAAATGGGACATTTATATCCAAGGAGGTGTTCCTCTACCACAAAGAAGGCTAAACGTGTGTCATTGATATGCAAATGTTTGCAACTTGAGACCATAATATTCAGTGATATATATCAGACATGCTTAAATATCTGTTATGGTTTGTGTCTGCATGTCCTCCCAAGTCCTCATGCAGTCACGGGATGGCTTCTAGGATTTGTGATTGATCCGTGATCCAGTGTTGGGATTATGGGTGTGGGTGTTACACCTGCCCTGGGGTATGCATTTTGCATGCAATGTAAGGGAAGGAAAGAGGCTGCTTGGCCACAATTCCTCCCTTTTTGCGTTTGTTGCTTTGCTGTGCTCTGCCGCCATGAACTGTAGCCCTCTGCCATGTGCCACTCTGCCTTACAGCCAGCTGTGTATGGACTGAAACCTCCACAAACTGTAAGCTAAATAAACCTTTCCTTCCTTAATTTTTGACGTTGAGTATTTTGTCCCAGCAATGACAAAAAAGTAACCAAGACAATATCACATGGTTTCTCTTACCTAAGTAACTCATCATGTAAATACAGAACAAAGTAAAAGATGAATAATGGGAAGTAGGAGGGCCATTTTCAAGTGGGAAGGGGATGAAAAAATGGAAGGAGATGTGTGAGAAATGAGGAAAAGGGGGTGAAAGAGGGAATTGAGATCTCTTACGTACATGTACAAATTCCCCACAATGAATGTAATACAAAGTAATACAAGTAATACAAACGTGCTAATAAAACATAAAAACCATAAAAATAAGTAAAGATGAATGCAGAAAAAGAAAAGAAGATAGGAAGAATCAGAAATTTTAAGAATATGCTGTTCAAATTCTCTTTTCAATTACAGAGATGTTTAAACCTGGACATTGATAGAATTACCCATTGACCTTTATTCAATTTAAAACAAACTTAAAAGATGATAGGTCAGTGTGAACATCTTCAGTTATTACTCTAGTGATGCTTGGATTGCTGTCTTTTCAACTTGGAAGTAAAATTATGAAAACTGTACTGAGCATTATGGTGTTGGAAGTTAAATTTTAGAATTATGAATCTGAAGAAGAAGCTACCTAGGTCTTAAGGTTTATAAAAGTTCCCCTGAAACCCTCATGTATCTGGGCAATCTGGATTACATGGGTTGATGGTTGACTTGTGATGAGGAGGTAGTGTCTGGTCTAAAGAGGCAGGCTGGGACCCGGAAGTGTTTATGTTCCTTTTCAGCTCTCCCCTGACCTTGACTCCACTTCCTTGTCTGTCAGGAGGTGAGCAGCTATTTCCCTGCCACGCCTCTATGCTACGCTGCCCTGCCACGGCTCGGAACCCACCCACTACACACCGAAATGTGAGCCCAAAGTGTCTCCTTCCATATTTTGTGAGAGTGAGGCATTTTGTATCAGCAATGGGGGAAGAAACTAAAACATTAGGCAAGTGGAATGGTTTAGAAATTTATAATTCACCCAGGTATTGGAGGGAGGAATTTCTCTTGAGTTGCCTTTGTAGTCAATAAATTACTTCCCCTATTTCTTTTCCCAAGCTAATTATTAACCTAACAGTAAATATTAAAGACACTTATTGTTGTAGAGTATTAAAGAAGAATTTTTTAGGCGGTAGAGAGGTCTGTCAAATTATGATAAAAGAGATTTTTTATATTGCATGTTCCCTTGGCATCCTTTAGTTCTAGGAGATCAATGAAATTTGTAAAGTTCTTACCAGTAAGATTTTTACCTTTGTGTTCTGATTCCCTAGGATTCAAAGGACACTGCAACAGCCAAAGTCTCTCCTTCATAAAATATTGAAAATCAAAGGTGAATGAAGACTACAGAATGTGTTCACAAATTCATTGATCATTTTTTTCTTGTGGACCGGTATACAAACTCCTCTCTCCCACCTGTGGCTTTCTGCTTTTGTTTTTTGTTCTAGTATACATATTTAATATTACCTATAAAGGCAAACAACTATACAACTCTCATTTTATTTTCAGGGAGGGTGAGAGTGTGTGTTTATTTCAACACCTTTTCTTGCTTTTCCTCAACTATCCATACCTGCTTCCTTCTCTATCTTCTGAGGGATCCTAATTTCTAATGGAAGATGCAGCCAAGCCTGTGACAACTTTGACATGGATGAAATAAAATATAAACCAGGGAATTACCTCTCTTGTCAAGTGGACGGGGACCACAAGGTGGACGGAGGAACGAGAAGTTCAGGGGAAGTGGACCAAAAAAAATCAGATCAATTATGTACCTGCATCAACAGAGAATGCAATCTTGTACAAATATGTACTAATACTAATCAAAATTTTCAGAAAGGGGAGAAAAAAGAGTACAAAGAAATAGAGGACAAAGTTCTTTTTTAAAAAATATTTCCAGTATTCTTAGATAAAACAAGGTATATAACTCAACATAATTTAATAAATACTGATTAAAGTTAAAAAGGAAAAAAAAATAAGAAATGTAAATTATTCTGTCCAAGTAAAAATGTAGTAGCAAATTGACACAGTTTACATCATATTTACAAGTGACTGATCTTGACTGATCATAGTAACAAGAAATATGATTAGCTAAATACAACTGAAGCAAAGCAGTGACATGTCTCCAGGTAAGTGAGAGGCTATCTGGGCTCTACAGCAATTTTACCTTTTAGACTGACCAGCTAAGCACACACATGCACACCAAAGACAGTGCTGGAAATGTCACTCAACTTTTGATTACAGAATATGTATTCATTGTTTAGCTCTCAACTTCCTCACAAATGCCTGACCTAGACTTTTATTTCTCATCTTTACAGCGATCTAGAAATCCAGAAAGTCTAAAAGTTTAAGACTGGGGGAGAAAATACCACATAAGAACTAGATATGTGTTTCTTTTCATCAAAGCAATAATACATTGAAAATATTAATATTTGGCCTATAAAATATGCTTTCATGTAAATTTTTCTTTTGTTTAGCTTATTATATAAGTGGATGTTTATAATATTTATGGTCTTTTAATATTATTAGGAGTTTTACTATTTGACAAATTTTTAAAAATGTGCTCAAAATTCCAAAATACATAACTTTGTGGAGGGAAATCATTAAAACCCTGATGCATAATTTCTCATCTTCTCCCAAAGCTAATCACTGTTGGCAGTATAGAAGGTACTTCTTCAGCCAGTTTGCTGTATGTGTACATATGACTGACACATTCTACACTTTTTTCTTTTCTAAAATACTCCTTTAATATTTTTCTGTCACTTGATATTTTAGACAACAAAATATTATATTCTTTCCATTTGGATAGTACACATTAGTTTGCTGAATTCTTTTTAGATATACAGTATGTAATATTGATAATGATAGGTATCAAATAGTGTGTCCATACTATAGTTAATATTCTAAACACTTCCAAAATCCTCACATAAACAAATAGATACATGACCTGAGAATTAAGGAAGTAAATACATAAATTTGCACAACACAAAACTTTATGATGTGAAAAGTAATACTGTAGGTATTTTGTTCCTGAAGAAACTAGCAAAATGAATGATTTCTCAATAATTCACTTATCCATTTCTTTAGGGAAGGACACTTAAGCAATCTTAAAGAGTTTCACCATTACAAATAATGCTATAAAACTAAGCAGTAGAAAGAACTATAAGAATTATGGTTCTATTGCCCTTCAAAAATGCTCTCCTCTTGGAGGCATTGGTGGTATAGTGGTTAGCACAGCCGCCTCCCAAAAATGCTCTCCTCAGTAGACACTGGCTAATTTAAATCTTTTAATATTTTTGCCAACCTGATAAGTGGAAATTTATTTTAATTTGATAAAAAGTTAAGCACATTTTCACAGTTTTATCACATGAATATATTTTTAACTATAGATTTTTTCATTTCTGAATTCATTTCCATTTTGGTTAGTTGATTTATAATTACTTAGAGTTGTCATTTTTGTATTTTTGTTGTTGCCTTTGGGGGTGGAAATGAAACACCAGTACAGACTCTTAGTCTTAGTATGTGCTCTAGGTTTATGACCACATTTGGTCCCTTCCAGTACTCAAGAGCTGCTCCCAGACATGACTGAGGAGGTGGAGATGAAGGCAGCCCACTCACCAGAGGAATGGAAGTCACTGTGGTGTGACTTGTGCAGGTTTTCAGAAATCACCTTGGGACTGTGCACCTGAAAGGTCAAGCTCTTTCTACCCAAATCTCCTTTCCTTGCTTGTCTACACTGTCTCTGTGTGTTGGCCTGAAGCCTGTGCTCCTAATTCTGCCGGGGCATCAGCTTCTAGATGGACACGAACAAATATACTTTCCAACTGTATTTATGGCAGGGGTGGGGGAGGTTGCCACGCAGACATTTCTCAGTTTACGGCATCTGTTGTTTGTGAAAGTTATCTTTGTCGCTGTCTTTTCTAGGTTTTGTTCATGTCTTAGAAAAATTGGCAAACAAAATTGGTTTTTCTTTCATCACTTTCATACTTTTAAAGTTTTCTTGAATCCTCATAGCTTACTGAACTTTTTTAGTGGACTTGAGAGAAGGGTCTAATTTAAATTATTTCCAGATATACAGACAACTGCTACAATATCATGCATTGGAATAAACTATTTGTTCCTTATTATCTCTAATCATTAAATACCTATAAAATATATAACAATTTGTACAGTTTTACAACTTATTTTGTAGATAATCAGTTTGTAAATATTTACATGTGATTTCAAAATAATGTTCAGAATCATGTCATACTTCTCTTTTTTCTTTTCAAAGATACATTTGGCTATTCTATTATGCTTATATATTCATTTCCCAACTGAACAGAGAATTAATTTATATGAACACTTAATTTGGATGTATTATGGAAATTATTCTTACTATGAATTAATTGAAGATACATGAAATATATGTCTAAAATGATATTTCTGTGAAATTGCATGGTATATCCTTCAAAATATTCAAGTATTTTTGCCTAATTTTTTGAAGTTTTATACTTTCAGCCATATAGCCTTTTTACAGGTTCATTTCATGTTGAGGAGGTACTTCATAGATTTTGTGATCACACTTAAATAGTCTTAAGTGTCTTTTCATTGTTGTTATAAATTATTTTATATGAAGTCGTATATTTTCTGAACCTGGTATTTTTTATTCTTAAGCAGAATCAGCAACCATCTTTAAGAAATATATGAAGCCAAAATTAGCTAGAATTATTTTAAATTAACCTTGGTTGCTTGGTTACTTTGATTTTTTATCTGATCTCATTTATAAACACAATTATCTAAATCAGCAGTTTCTATTTATTTTACACTTATTTTGCTTACCCTTGAAGAATAACAAAAACTAAATATTTCAGAATTTAAGGCTACATTAGTGTTATAGTTGATACCTTTTGTCAACTTGGGGAGTCTAGAGGTTTGGCTGAGTGACTCAGCAGGAAGCCAGGATGCTTACTTTGTACACATCCTGAGCCTGTGGAAGAGGAGGGCATGGAGACTGTCTGAGAGGAAAGAGGCTACTTTGCCACTATTCCTCCCTTTTGCTGGTTGTTTTTGCTGTGCTCTGCTGCCATGAATGTTTGCCCTCTGCCATGTGCCACTCTGCCTCTGAGCCAGCCAAGTATGCACTGAAACCTCCACAAACTGTGAGCTAAATAAACCTTTCCTTCCTTCATTTTGGGTGTTGGGTATTTTGTCTCAGCAACAACAAAAAGGTAACCAAGACAATTAGTATCCTTTCATAGTTCAGCTCAAATTTGTTTATTTTTGCATATTTCCAAAACAAAGACACCAATCTTTTGTGTCATTTTGAAAATAGAGATTGGATGCATGTTCAAACAAGACAAATGCAGAAGGTACACTTTCCAATCAGTTCCAAAATAATATACATTTCATAGAACTCTTGATTATATTCCAAGCAAACACACAATGTGTTATCTTAAGAAGCCTTTCCAAATTCAAGTTCTGCTGCATTGTATCTTCATTATCAAGTGTATCATCCCCAAACCATTTTTAAATTAGGAAGAGATAACCTACTAAAATGTTGTAACCATTGTAGATTCCCTGAAAAGATAAAAACCTTTTCCTTAGTTGAGCTGTTACTCGCTCAAAAATGAGGACAGTTTTACCTTCTTTGGCCACTAATTTAAACCAGACCTTAGACTGATCTTGAATTAGTAATCCAGTCAGGGCTGGGGAGTGGGGGGATAGCTCCTGGCTCGGGGTATATCTCAGTGGCATAAGCATTTGCCTGGCAAGGCTGCAGTCCTGAGTTCGTTTCCCAGTGCCCCCCCCAAAAAAGAAAGAAAGTGATCCACTTAGTAAATAAATAAAAGTTTCCTTGATTTCACTTAGCACTCACTCTCATATGATTTCACAGGCAAGTGTAGAGAAGTTATTTTTAATGCTTAAATTCAGAAATATAAACATAAAGCATACAACATACAAATACACACATCAGTTATGATGATCAAAAATCTGAGGACTCTCTTACTGCTTAATTATTTACGTATTATACACTTATTTTGTGTACGTAATATGTACCAGACATTTTTCTTAGCACTGACAAAATAGCAATGTTCAAATAAATCTTAACTTGATGAGCAGGGAGAGAAAATATTTTTAAAACTACATCTAAACAAATGCGAAAATAGAGATCAATGTTTAGAAGAAAAAAAATGTTAAAAAGTAAAACTTTCATAATGAGTAGTTAGTCCAGTGAGGGGTAAGGATGCTTCAGATTGAATGGCCTGAGAACCATAATCTGGGAATTAGTGGCATGCGAGCTGAATTCTGTGTCAAAGCGTTACCAGGCGGAAACAGGTACTGAAGAAGGTCCCGCGTAGCAGGACCGAGATAAGCCTCAAGAACAAGCAAGGCTTCTGTGAGGGGAGTTAAGCACACAAGTGGAAATATGAGACCGAAAGCGCAGGAAGAAGGGTCCAGAGCAGAAAGTAAAGTGTGTGGATTTTACTCTAAGAGTGATAGTAAATAAGTGTATTAGGCTATGCAAATGTAATTTTCCCCAAAAAGTCTTTCAACTATTCTAAGGCTTTTTCCACAGTCAAGAATAGAACAAAATAAAATACCCAAATCTGTATTCAATGTAATTAAAGCACGCGGTCTATTTTGCTAGAGCTTCCCCCGCGGACAAGGGCATAAAGCTAGGGCTTAATGCGTGGAAGCTGCCTTCCGCACCGCTGGCTTAAAAGGGGCGAAAAGACACACAGCACCGCTGCTGTGCGGCTGACATAACTGAGTGGGTAGCAGACGCAACGATGGTAACCAGTCTTGGCTGGTATCTTCTGCCTTATAAGCCATTTCTCAACACAGCATTTGGCGGGATTTTCTTGCCCTCCTGATTACATTTTCTTCCTCTCTTTGATATCCAGAGTAACGGTGTCCTAAAAATGCCCGCCCACGGACTCTCCAAACCCTGAAATAAGTTACATTACACAGGGAGACTAAGGTTCCATGGAGCGCAAAAACCTGGTAACCAGGTGACCCATAAGTAATGATGTGATTTTAGGTTGTCTAGTGGGTCTGATGTCCTTAAAATTGAAAGAAAAACTCTGCGAAAGGAGTCATAGTTTTCATATGAGCAAAAGTAGGTCTGACAGTGCTGCCTCGGACTACGGGAGGCGTCGGAGAGCTACGGGCAAAGGGCGGCGCGTGCAAACTGAAAAGTGAAGGAAACCGGTGTCCCCCTCCCATCTCTGAAAGGGAACAAAGTCCTGTTGACATCTGCGCGTGAGCTGAGCGCTACACTTCTATCCTACGAAGTGTAACAACAAATTTTTCTTATTTAAGTGTCTGTATTCATAGAAATTTACTAGAGCAGCAAAAATCAGGAATAAATTATTCATCTTTTATGGAATGCAGTCATTAATATGGCTTGTGCTTTTGTCTCTTGGATTATTAATATATGCCTAGTACCTAGAATTATGTCAGAAGGCTTCCAATAAAAATGAAAGGAAGTAAGAAAGGAAGGGAAGAAGGAAGGGAAGGAAGGAATATTGCCAGGAGTCTGCTCAGCACCAGTTAATGGCTTCACATTTCATTCAAGAAAAAAGCAAATCTCAGACAGTTGTACGAAATCTGCACTGCACTCCTGATTACTTCATTAATTTTGTCTACTTTTGCCTTTCTGAGTGTTAGACTTTAACAGCACTGACTTTCTTGCAGTTCCTCTGCAGTGCCAAGCGTGGCTCTACATATAAGACTTTGCCCCTGCTGATCCTTCGGCCTGACAGGCTCATCCTCACATAGCTACTGTCTTTGTCACTTCTGAGCTCTCCGCACAAACACCCCTTACACAGGAAGGTCTCCTCTGGCCACACGGTTTAGGTTTCCGCTTCTTTGCTCATCTTTTCTCTGCCTTGTTATTGTCCAAAGACCCATTACCATGTTCACACTCTTTAACTTGTTGTTTGATTGCTTTCTATGCCTTGTTAGAAGATAAACATAAAGAGGGTGATTTTTTTTTGGTATTTTCTTCTCTGCTAATCTCGATACTTAGTAGACATTTACAAATTTTAATTGCACTGATTATATTATCCCATAAGAAGCCTATCTTTAAATGCCCCACCCATTTCTACAGCCTCTCAAAAGATGCTCCAGGACACAGTTTACTCACAAAATGAGGACCAACAAACCTTAGGTTATACTTTGGAATTGGTAGCACTCTTTAGGGGTGCTCAATGAAAACGCTATCAAAATGCCCACAGAAACAAGTTACTAAAGATTTTGGATATAAGAACATAAGTGATAATTAAGGCTTTAGAGTAGTGGTACTGAGACAAGAACTAAAAGATTACACAGGTCAGGAGAATCCATGACAGGAAGCTGTTTTCCTGAGGGCTTTTGCATAGCGCTTTCAAATTTCTATTGCACAGCAGAAAATTGTGGTTCTTGTATTGGTTTGTTTTAAGGTAGCAGTACAACACAATTCTCCTTTCATCTTTTGCTGGATCTGGGCCAACACAATTCTGTTACATTAAGACGTCATAATAGCTGTAATGTTGGGCTGGTATTTCCTGTTGTTTCTTTGCATTTCTTATGTCATCTAACTATTTACAAACCTACCTAACAGCAGTATTTTAACAACAACCACTATTTATTTCTGTAGAGCAAAATTTGCAAAATAGCATTTTACTTTTTATACTTGTTAACTGAATTTTTGTTTTGTTTTATTTGTGTGATACTGTGAATGAAGGTTAAGGATCCCAGGTCCTTTGTGAGTTACCTCCCCCAGGCTTTTTATTATTATTTTTAGATAAGTGCTCACTAGATTGACTCAACTGTTCTGGCATGTGCAATCTTCCTGCCTCAGCCTCTTATGAGGGCAGCCATATGCTACTATTCTTGACTGCAAAGTTTTATGAGCTTTTCTCATTTAACATTTAAAATGACTTTGTAAAGTAAGTATCACTACCTACATTTCCCGTATGATGAAAATATGGGGGAGAGATAATTATAAATGACAAGTGGCAAGCAAGGGATTTAAACAGGGATTTTATGGCTCCAAATCAATGACCCCTTAACAATAAAAAATCTACATTTTTGATTGTCAACTATCTGTAAGCAGAAGGATAATATATATTTATAATTCAATTATACTGTATTAATTTTAGCCTGTTCTATAATAACAGACGTCTAGCTAAAAAAGGATGATTCCTGGCATTATGCATATGAAATTCAATATGCTAACCAATTATAGCCAAGGCAGAAAGGATTTCTTGTTTTATATAATAAAGTTTTTATTTAAACAAGCAATATAATCATCAAATAATGATAAATATCTATGAAGCATGAGAAAAGAAGTAGAAGGTTGCTAATTAATAAAAGTCTATTTTGAACAAATATACCTGCAAGTAAAATTTTGAATGTACATGTAAAGTACATATTTTAATCAAACAGAACCTTAGAGCTAGTTCTTTTTTTTCTTTAAAGGAACTTCAATTTTAATGATGTCAGGATCCATATTCATTTTGTGTCATACACTTACTGAATCCTTTATATTTCTATTGAAACTCGATATGTAATTTTCATCAGAATTTTTAAAAAATTTGATAAAGTAAATCTTTCAGCTTCTTTATCCTGAAGCAAGATAATTACAGAAAAGTCTGTGAGAATAAAAATTTGAGAACCTTGTTTGACTTTACCGCATTAAACAAGAAGCAGCTTTCTATAAATGTCATCAGTATTATTTACAAATGTGAAATTTGTTCTCTGCAGAATTAGAATTACATATGGTCAGTCATGCAGGTTCTGAGACATGATTCAAAGATATGTTACATGAATTTTTGAAAACAATTCTTTTTCAATAATATTATTTTTCCTTATAAATATCACTCAATTATTGTTGAACCTCTTTCTTCCAGTAATATTTTTCCTCATGACTACAGTTTCTCACTAGTGAAATATTTCTAAATTTTTAAGATGTCCATTTTAATATACTACTAATGCTAAGCAAACTCAGTACAAAAACTTACAGTCATAATCTGTGAAACATGAGCATTACACAAAAGGTGTCTGGTAAGAATAAACTTTTGAAATTATTTTTATCCACAAACCTGTAAGAGCACCGGGTACCTATTTCAGCAAATATAAGTTTGATTCGCACTTAACTCCTCCACTCTGCTTAAAATGTCACTTTAACTTGTTCAACGTTGCTCAACTAACCTTAAAACATTTTATATTACATACTTTTCCAGGTGACCTTAAACACGGTTTTAAGCTTCTTAGTTTTCAATATCAATTCAAAATCCATGTCAACATTGGTGATTTTATCTATTTTCATTAAGAGCTTTGTTATAATCTACAGTGACAATTTCACTGGCTACCTTAACATTACTTTCCATTAAAACATATGAAGGTGGGTGTGGTGGCACATGTCTGTAATCCTACAACAGGGGAGGCTGAGGCAAGAGGATCGCTGTGAATTTGAGGCCATCCTGGGCTTCAGAGTAAGTTCAAGGTCAGCCTGTACTGTATAGTGAAACCCTATCTTAAAAAAAACTAACAAACAAAGCAAAACAAAACAAAAACAAAACATAAAAGCATATGAAACAAAGTAAAACTAGGGTTGTAACAGCAATAATAACATTGTAATATTGACAGTGTTTTCCATTATATCCTTTAAACTTCCAAATAATCTGATAGTAAAGGCAAGTTGTTATTCCTGCTTTTATAAAGAAACCAAGACTCATAAAGTTTAAATGATAAATCCAAGGTTGCTTTGCTAATATATGGCAACGGTATAATGGGGGTCAGTTTTTACTAGAATGCCAAGGTCAGTGACTTTTATTTTATATAAAACTGCAGCACTCTTTTGATGTAAGTGAAATTAATGAAGACCAAATAGTTTCTTACTGCTATATTGAAGAAAAAAAATGCTTCATTTTCACTGTACTTCTGAAATGGAGGTAATTGGCAATTATGTATTTTAAATTGTTTGTAGTACGCATACTACTTTGAGGCAAAAAAATGAATTTAACTGCTAACAGTTCTGATAATAAATACTAAATAGTATTGAAAGAAAATATATGACTCATAAAAAATTTATGACATATTGCTTTATTTTGGTCTTATCTCTGAACTAAATTTTAGATGAAAATTATCCAAATGGTTTTGTATGTGAGAAGTATCTTAAACTATTTTAAAATTTTGAATAACTAGTGTAAGCCAGGCATGGTGGCACATGCCTGTAATCCTAAAACTTGGGAGGCTGAGGCAGGAGGATTATTGTGAGTTTGAGACTTGCCTTGGCTACAAAGTGAGCTCAAGGACAGCTTGAACCGCATAGAAATACCCTGTCTCAAAAATGAGCAAAGCATAATTTCTGTAGTCATATATTTAACCCTACACAAATAACAAAGTTAGCAATAAAGTGAAGATTCTTTTCCATTAAGCCAATATATTATTATTTTGTTAGATTATTATCATTTTTGCAAATTGTTCTTTAACTGTGTAAGAATTTTTGGCATTCAATTTCTTACTAACTCTTAGTAATATACCCTGAAGATATTTCCAATACAAGTCTGAAGATGGTAAGTGTAATTTCAGTGGAACACCTACCTCTATTCTTAGGCTACCTATCTGCCACTTCGGATTCTAGTAAAAGCACTAAATTAAAAATCACAACATATTTATCTACCAGGATTTTGGTAACTTGCAGTAAATTTGAGAAAATGCCATAGTTTTATGCAAAGTTCAAATTGTTTACAATTATTGAAATAAAAGTTTTCTATTTATAGTTTTTAGTTTTACTTTTGAAAGTTTCTGACAGTTGAGATAGTTAAGCTCCTAAAATGCAATAAAGGATCTGAGGATATATCATTTATTTATATCTTTCATTTACATAATTCTGGAAATGTTAAATTATCTCTTCTTATACAATAATTCACATTTTAAGCAGTGTTCATTTAAAAAATATCCTATCATATTTGCTCTGTTAAATGTTGATTCCTTTATATCACAAGAACTGTGTAAGGTACCAAAATTTCAATTATTTAGATTAATACAGATCATATATCCTCATAAACCAGAATGTTGGCATATGACCTTCTTTTATATTAATCTTCTTAACTATCATGGAAGATTTTGACATTTTAGGCTATAAAAGCAGGGCTCAGAACCTCTATAGTAAGGACAGTGATTTTGCATCTCTGAAAATGTACTCCTGATTGTGTTCAAATCAAGGGCATCTTAATAAACAAATACTTTCTAGTCTAAATATTCACTTATGGAAAGCTAAACCATGCTGGAGATTAAAATTATGATGTAGAATACGAACCTTTGAGACATTTTATTTTCAGCAAAATAGGAATAGGAATTCTTCCTTGTAGGACATGATGGTAAATAATGACAGACAGTATCAGTTTTCTCCAAATCTATTTTTTATTTAGAAGAAAATATGCATTAAGAAGCAAATTTACAGACAGTATGTTAGTGTTGCAGTACTACGAAGACAAACCATTTGTTTTCACATATGTGTAGTTTCTTTGTAATGTTAGTTAGGATATATGCGGTCAGTCTGACTACAGTACAATATTCCAGGAAAGTAGTTCCTGTCATTATCCCTATTCTTTTTTGTAGAAGAACGGAAGCTCAGCAGGTTCAGTGAATTTGCCCACTGAAGAGTAAGAGTCAGAATTCAAACAGAAGGATTTGACTTCTATTTGAGGGCTCCTCCCAATGCACAGTTTTAAATTGTATTCTGTCAACATGGAAGCAGAACTATAATATTCAGAACTCACCTTATTTTTATGTGCATACTATTGTCAAAATCTTCGCTGATCTCATTTGGCACTGTTGGCTCTTTGTGTCAGTCCTTTCATGTTGCTATAATAGAATACATGATATCGGATATCTTACAAAGAAGAGAAATTCATTTCTCATAGCTCGGGAGCCTGGGAAGTCCAAGTGAAGGGCAGTGGCACTTGGTAGGTGCCTGTGCCCTAGGTCATGATGGAAGGACAAAGAACATAGTTGCAAGAGCAAGACCAGGTTAAGCTTATTTCATGGTAGCCCCTTCTTCTGGGAAGTAACCCAGATCTGTGATAACATGAATCTGTTTAAGAAGGCAGAGACAGCTTTGAAGTGTATATTCAGGAACATAGATATAGATGTGAAAAATTGATCAAACAATTAATCAACTATTCCTTACAATAAAGTGACCTAAGTCAGTAGTACAACTATGTTAGATATGCTGCATATACATACATACTTACTTACATTTTTTATATAATTTTTCTTTTTTTTTAAAGTGTGAAAGAAAAAGAACTACATCAACAACAGAAAAAAAAAACACGGAAAGCATTAACAAAGAGACACAAAGTAGCACAATAACAGTATAATCAGAATTGAATTATAGACAAAGCCACAGAAAGAAAACCAACAATAGTTGCTGCATTGCATATTGATGTCTTCAAAGTGTATGCTCAGGAGAACACATACAGACATGCAAGATTGATTGAATGACCAACCATCAACTATTCCTTACCATTAAGTGACATAATACAATAGTAGAATCATGTTAGCCATCCTGCACATATGTATATACTTACATGCATACATACATTTTTGCCTCTTTCTTTTCTCCTTTCCCTCGTCCCATCTGTTCTTTGCTTTTGAACAGATTTCCTTCATGTCTCTTAGTTTATATTCCCACCCTCAGGTTCTTACACCAGTGACACAATACGTTGCCCACACATGTACCTCTGATTTATTTCACTTAATGAGTATGGTGTCCAATTATGACCATTTGCCTACAACGGCCCCAAATCTATCCCTCTTTACAGCTGAATAATATTCCATTATATAAAAATGCCACAGTTTTTTAATCCAGTCTTCTGTAGGTGGACACTTGGGTTGCTTCCACATTTTAGCTATTACAAATTGCGCTGCTATAAACATGGGTGCACATATATCCAAGTGATATGATGCTTTCAGATCTTCTGGGAAAATACCCAGAAGGGGAATAGCTAGTTTGAATGGAACCTCTAGACCTAGTTTGCTGAGAAATCTCCAAACTGCTCTCCATAGTGGTTGCACCAGTCTGTATTCCCACCAGCAGTGTAATAGAGTCCCTATTTCTCCACAGCCTCGCCAGCATCTGTTATTGGATGACTTTTTCATACTGGCCAGTCTTACTGGGGTGAGATGAAATCTCGATGTTGTTTTTATTTGCATTTCTCGAATGACTAAGGATGTGGAACATTTTCTCATATATTTGTTTGCCATTTGTATTTCTTTATCTGAGAAGTGTGTATTCATCTCAGATGCCCATTTCTGGATTGGGTCTTTGAATTTGGACAGGTACATGTTTTTCAATTCTTTGTATGTTCTAGATAGCAGTCCTTTGTCTGAGGGACAGCCAGCTAGGATTTTTTCCCAATTTGTGGGTTTTCTTTTTATCAGTATGTAATGCAACAACCATTGTTGATTCCCTGCCTCCTTGTCTGTAACTCAGTTTTGATTGTACTATTCTTATGCTACTTTGTGTCTGTTTGCTAATATGTTTTTGTTCTTTTACTTTTAAAATAATAAAAAAAAAGAAGGCAGAGACATCACGGTTTTTTTCACACTTTAAAATCCTCACTAACTATTAATACTGCTTCAATGACAATTAAATTTCAACATAAATTTTAGAGAGAGCATTCAAACTCTAGCAGTCTACTAATTGTTATTACAAAAAATGTGTGGAAAAATTATGTGGTTATCTCTTTTTTTTAAATGTTCTTTATAAACACAGAAGTGTAAACAATAGAACAGTAACTGACAAAAATTATTTAAAACTGTTACAGTCAATGAGTAAAAAAGACTCATCCAAAAAGCTCTGTGAAATATGCATTTTTTTTTTTTTTTTTTTTTTTTTGCAGTCCTGGGGATTGAACTCAGGACCCTGCACTTGCTAGGCAGGCGTTTATTCCACTGAGCTATATCCCCAGCCCCCAAATATGCATTTAGAACAGGTCATGTGTTAGGAGTGGCTGAAGCTGGAAATACTTTAATCCTGAGAAAAGCATCTTGCCTGAGAAAATTCCAGTCACTAGCTGCTAGGCAACCCTGTGCCTCATGATACTAACATTGTGAAAAGTATAAAGAAATACCCATAATGTTGTTGCTCAGTTAGACTTCTCTAATCTTCTCTCATCTTATTTTATTCATCCTCTCGCCATTGCTCCCCAGGACCACTGAGAGCCATGTGGGTTGCAACACCAGTAAGAACATGAAGTTAGAATGCTGACAGATTGCCTAGGTGTACACGTGGACTCTATGTGTACCACACTCTCAACTCTAAGAGAGGTGGACTCATGTTACAAGGACAGGTAACCCCCGTGAGTGAGTCAGAGAGAGAAAAACAGTCATTAGATAACGTCTTTCTTTTGGTGCCAAAAATTAAAAGATGAGGGACCAACAGCATTTGTGTGTGTTTATGGGCAGATGGACATTCCACTTGTAAACATAAAGTTTCTATAATCAAGTTGTTCTTTTATAATTGTGAGACTTCTTACCTAGTACATGTCTAGAGTCTCAGTATTCTGGGAGGCTGACCTAAGTGCAGGGCAAGTTTCAGTCTAGCCCGGGCAACTTAGCAACTTGGCAAAATCCTGTCTCAAAAATAAACAAACAAGCAAACAAAAAAATAAGACACTCAAGATGTATCTCAGTGCACAGGTCCTAGGTACAATATCCTATACCAAGAAAAACAGAAGAAAGAAGGGAATGCTCTATTACATAATGGATTTTTGTGAAATGCTAGATTTGCTATGTAGCTCTAAGTAACAAAAATTAAAAATTCTTCAGACTCTAGTATGAGGAAACCATGGGATGTGAGAGCAAAGAAATTGGTTGACTGCTAAACATATGAGAACTTGAAAAAACCTGTTTCAGTAGGTTGGGGAGGATGACACCACCGATGCTCTTTCACCTCTTTGCAGCATGGAATCTCAGGCTATTCTTATCTAGATCTAGAAGATCAGTTACACTATGTTGGACCCAATCTCGGTCATCTTACCTTTAAAATGGAATGAGTCAATGTTCATTATATGCTAGGCATATATCTGACCTTTAAGAAATATGCAATAAATATTAGCAAATATTTTCATACACTTTCGGATTCACACTTAAAACTTGTTCTTGGACAGATTTGGGGAGAATTTAATCGAAATAAAAAATGTAAAATGAGATTAAAAAGAACCTTTGCTTGTCCTCAGTATTTTTGGATAATACTGTCATTTTTTACTAAAATATTTAGGGTTTGCACACTTCCTAGAAGGCATATATGAATATATGTGTGAATATATAAATTTAATTAATACTTATATATTTTGATATATGTATGTTTAATGAATGAATATATGTTTATGTACTGAATACATATTTTTAATAATGATCAGCCTTTTTTGAGAGCATATTTTAAAATATAGCTATTTTTCAAGGACCATAAGGCAAGAAAATCAAGGGTTTTGATAAAAGTTTAGCTCATTTTATCTGCAAAAAAGAGACAATAATAACTTTCTAAAAATTAGAATATGGCTCCAAAGAACATCAGAATTTGGAGAGCTTATGTTGCCTGAACTTTTGAACCTACTGCAAATTCCTCCTGAGGATCTTCCATTCTATTATTTCACTATCTTTGAAATGCTGCTACTTACTCTCCTGGTTTCTTTTATTTTGTTTCATCAAGGATTGTGCATTTCATTTTCCTCTTATATGAACTTCAGATATATCTGCTATTTACTCTTCAGTGGCCTGGCTCATATGCTTAACTATAGTGATGGTAACCTACAGAACTACTAAATTTGATGTATTTCAGAGCAAAATGAGCTTTTCACAATAAGCCCCTCATCTTATTGCTCCTTTTGGTTTTTTTTTCTACCAAAGAACAAAAGTGATAACACAAAAACAAAAGTCAGGGTTTTTACTGACTTTAGTAAAGTAAAAATTCCAATTTTCCATTGGAATATCTTTTTAACTCTTTTATCACCTTCAGTAAACATAATATATGTTAAGCTGGGGTATAAATGGGTTAAGGGAAATTAAAATACAGGCAGTTAGAGAAATCATTTTTAAATCAACATCAGTCTGCTTCAGAAAAGTGTATCTGTCAGTCTTTCCTTACAATGTTATTCACCGGTGATAGGGAAAGTGCGGAACAAGAGTTGATGGAGGAAATTAATGCTCTTTTAAGCATGGTAAAAGTTTGCCTGCTAATGATTAAATCAGGTCAAAACCCTTGCTAAAGAAGAGCTTGATTCTGCTGCCTCACTATGCAAGTGGCTCTTGTCTCTTATGCTTTTAGATTTGCTTGCTAGGTTCAAAATATGTACCTTTTCCTGTTTTTGTTTTTGTGGTTTTGTTTTGCTTTGTTTGTTTGTTTGTTTTGAGACAGGGTCTCTCTGTGTAGTTCAGGCTCTTACTGTATAGCCCAAACTGGCCTCAAGCTAGTGGCATTCCTCCTTCCTTAGCCTCCTAAGTGCTGGGTTACAGCATTCCCAGGCTACCTTTACTATAGAAAAATATACATTAGGGGCTGGGGATACAGCTCAGTGGAATAAGCACCTGCCTAGCAAGCGCAGAGTCCTGAGTTCGATCCCCAGTACCGCAAAAAAAAAAAAAAAAAAGAAATTGAAAAACATACATTAAAAAAAAAATCCACAGTTGTTTATACAACACAATATAAAATCAGTTAAACCCATTATTTTTGTGTTAAATAGTCTACTAACTTGCGATGTTTCTATGTATCTTGCTAATATTGTATATGTATTTCCAACTAGAGAACTGTGCCAGGTCGCTAAATATCTGAGTGATCTTCAGTAAATCGTTTCACTTTTCTGGAGCTAGTACTTTCAATACTATTAATTCTGAAACAGGCTACATGGGTTCCTCTCTAACACCAACATATGGCTGTAAAATTAACAAAAAAACTTGTAATATTTATTATTTAAATGAAAGACAATAGAGTTTACTTTTTCATTTTTGAATAAACATTATAAAATTTACCCACTAAAAGTATGAAAAACATTGTAAAAAGCATTTTGTCCACTCAACTCTTAATCCTAATATAATTAAACCATTTTCTTTGGAGTTACATTATTAAATGTTGGATAGATGCCCAAAAGTAAGGATCCTAATAACATTTGCCATTGTTGGTTACCAAATGTTCACCGTTGTGCTAACAGCTACAGGTAGATTAAAATTAAACATTGAAAACTCCATGGAAAAATGACTGATTGTGCAATTTATCATCTAAAGCTGGGTGATTCCAAGAACAACCAAAAAAGATTAATAGTTACACTAAGAAAACAAACTTGAATGGAGGATTTTTTGTACTAGAGAATAAAGCTGTAAGAAAAGAAATAAGGGAAATTATGTACATGTGTATATGCAGGATAGCTAACACAGCTGTACTGCTGACTTCTATCATTTTGCTGAGAGGATCAGTTAATGATTAATTATTTGATCAGTTTTGCATGACTCTTTTTGTCTTCCTGAGAAACCACTTTGAAGATATCAATATGTAATACAATAACCATTGTTAATTTCCTACCACTTTGTCTACAATTCAGTATTGCTTGTATGGTTCTTATGCTGTTTTCTAAATGGATGTCTGTCTGTTAATATGCTTTGCTTCTTTTTCAAAAAAATAAATTTAAAAAAAGAATAGAGCTGTAAATATTTGTATGAACAAGGAGAAAAATACACATTGATATGTGCTAGGTGTAAAAATTACCATTGCTGGATAAAATTGGATGCAATGGTCACAAGACTGTTGGAAATTTTTCACTGAATTGTTGCACTAATGGCACGAAATGAATTTACTAGCTTTGAAATTTGAAGTAACACTAAAATCCAAAATAAGAAGTGATTATTCTGAAAGTCCCAACAATAGTAAGGTTGATAAGGCTAAAGTGAAAACATTGAAATAGATGCTGTCCGAGTGCACAGAATGAGGAGGGTACAAAGCTGGTACCAAACTATACACACCACACCATGTCCTCATTGTTTCCCAGAGGACTGCTTAGTTAAACATCATGGGAATTCTCTTCATTACGGATAAGTCTTTGTTGACAATTTCAATTACCAGAAATTTTCCCTCATGAATTCACAAATGAAGAAAGACATTCCACCTATCTATTACTGAAACAGTCCTTTGTAGCATTCATTTCATAAATATGAAGCAAAGCTGATATATGTTGGAGTAACCAATAAAATCTAGTACCATAAATGAAGATGGTAGGTAGCAACTTTAAATATAAAGTTTTCACTGAAGGTCACTAAAATATGACCTTAAAACATGTTCAAGGTAATTTGATGGCAAATGCCATTCCAACTCTCTGGGAGGCTGAGACAGGAGGATTGCAAGTTCAAGCCAAATGTGGGCCACTTAGCAACCTAGCGAAACCCTAGATCAAAGCTAAAATTATAAAATGAAAATAGAACTGGGGATGTAACTCAGAGTAAAGGCCCTGGGAATAATATCCCTAGTATGTTAAGCAAAAAAACAAGCAAGTAAAAAGAAAAAAAAAAGAAAATATTTGTGAATTATTCCTAAACTATGATTAGTATTACTTGAAAGTCAAGACATAGTTGATAATGTATACAATTAAACTACTTACTGCGTGGTAAATTAAAGGGTTCCCCCCTTTTCTCCATTATGCATTTAAACCATCTATATAAGTTTGAAAATATCTTTAAAGCAGCATTTGAAAGAATATGTTATAATATTGGTATTTAATAAAGTAGTTGCATTGATATCAGGTTGTAATTGTTTGACTATCTAGTAAAACACATGCAATCCAGTAAGGGGTAGCTGTTAAATTGTATCAGTCATTTAAAACATTACTGAAAATAATTACATGAATCTTCATATTTTAAGTAACCTTAAAATATTATTTGTTAGCTAGGGTCCAGGTATTTCAATGATAAAAGTTTCAGTTTACTAGATAGGTACATAAAAGAATAAATTGGAAACCCAATAATAGGAATATTTATATATGAGTTCAACTAGTCCTGAATGAAATGTTTGTTAAGTTCCAAGCATGTTTCAGGCATTGTGTTAAACTATACTAAAGTGTGGGCTGGGGATATAGCTCAGTGGAATAAGCGCCTGCCTAGCAAGCGCAGGGTCCTGAGTTCGATCCCCAGTACCGCCAAAAAAAAAAAAAAAAAAACTATACTAAAGTGGTGAAAAACATGTGCTGATTAATAGTCAGGTTCGGTGATGCATGCAATAATGTCAGCACTGTAGGAGACCAACGTAGGAATTTCACAAATTCAAGCCCTGCCCAGGCAATTTAGTGACTTCACAAGCTCCATCTCAAAAGAAAGAAACAAAACAAAACAAAAAGGACTGGGGATGTACCTTAGTGCAAGGCCCTGGGTTGTATCCATAGTATTGAAAAGAAAAGAAAAGAAAAGGAAAGGAAAGAAAAGAAAAGAAAAGAAAAAATATATATATATATAAGTTGCTCTATCGATCTATGATCTATTTTTCTCTATAAATATTCACAACTGAAAATTTTTTGAGCAATTTAAATACTTAAAAGTTAATCTGCTTTATAAATAAAAGGAACTAAAAGAAAATGAATGTATGAAATGTGATATAGTGTGAAAAGCCAGGGAAATTGTTTTAAGAAGTAAGTTATTCCAGGAAGTGAGCTAATTAGGATTGTAAGTGCTTCATAAATAATGAAAAGCAAAATTTAAGAAGCTATGTAAGTGCTCTGAGGTGACAAAAAGCCCTGTAAGAATTGAATAAATGTTAATGTGGTTGGAGCTATGTTGTTTCTAGAAAATTCTGTGTTTGGAAATAGTAATTTGGATGGCAAGTGTCATGCATTTCACAGATGTCTCTGGCTACTTCATTTGTATAAGAACACTTCTTTGTTACTGCCCTGTGTATTTTGGGTGTAACTGGGGATAAAATGCCCCCAAATAATTTTGTTTGGTTTTGGTGCTCTGAATTAGCGAACAAAAAGTGGGGGAGGGGGGCAAGTGGTGAGCAGTTTGTGAAAACAATTGCAAAAGGATACAGATTGCTGAGACACTCTTGGAGGATCACAGAGAGTCCTTTCTGGTCCTCCTCTAGGTTCAGGAAGTTATACTGGTAATCCCACGAAAAGTTATTGGAATTCTAGCGAGTCAGTTCCCATCTACCACTTCCAGTGCAACCCATGGCATGAATAAAGACACTAAGGCATTTTTTGTACTTGTGGGGAGCCCAGGGGTCCTAAGTTCAGCCACAGTGATGGTGACACAGAACAAAGGCCTTGACCCAGGGCCAAAGCCAGATTTTATTCATTTGTGAAGAAGGGAGTGGCTTGAGGATGAGTCACTGTGAGAGTGGCGGGAAATACGTGAGCACCATGAGCTGGGCCAGTATTTCGATGATTTCTATTTTAGCTCTTCTCACTTATGTGAATATGTTAAAAGCCATAAATGATGTGTTTCTGAACCTCTTAAGTAATTTATTAAATCAAGTCATTTTTTTCCATTAATTGTTTCAGACATTACTTGTGTCCGTGGCTCAGCTGTCATCTGGCATTCTTCTTTGAGCTTGATAGTGTTTCTAAATAAAAATAAGTATACCACAAAAAGACTGAGAGGAAAATAAATCTTCCCATTCAAATTTTTCATTCATAGGAAAAGTGATGTATTCAATAAATTAAAAGTGTTTTGTAGAGTTTTCTTCATCTCAATTGCATTAATTTCTTCCCTGAGATTTATAATCTCCTCCCTTCTTTGGGCTCTTGGTTTGGCTTGTTGCTCTTTTTCTAAGAGTTTGAGGTGTATCAATAGGTTATTTATTTGCTCTCTTTCTATTTTCTTTGTATATGATTTCATTGCTATAAATATCCCTCTGAGGACTGCTTTCATTGCATCCCACAGATTCCGATAGGTTGTACTTGTATTTTCATTTATTTGTAGGTAATTTTTAATTTCTTCTTTAACTTCTTGTGTGACCCATTGGTTATTCAGTAGGTTGTTGTCTAATTTCAACGTGTTTATGTGGTTTTTGGAGTTCTCTTTGTCATTAATTTCCAATTTTATTGC